>JBBPBX010066847.1:0-19563 GCA_038048925.1 Garcialebias charrua
TGTCTCACTCACACCAAACAACCATCCACTCTCACACTCACACCTAGGGTCAATTTAGAGTCACCAATCAGCCTAACAAGCATGTTTTTTGGTCTGTGGGAGGAAACCGGAGTACCCGGAGGAAACCCACGCATGCACGGGGAGAATATGCAAACTCCACCCAGAAAGGCCCCGGACCGGGATTTGAACCGGCAACCTTCTCGCTGAGAGGCAGCAGCTCTACCAGTTGTGCCACCGTGCTGCCCAGGAACAGGAACAGGGCTCCTGCTGACCCTGCGTACCACCCCCAGTTCGCCAAAGTCCACCGAAGGTGCGAGGCTAAGGAAACACCTCTCCGACTGCCGGGCCATTGAATCAAGACCAGAGAGGGACACGGTCCTGAGGGCCTCCAACAGCAGAACCAACAGCCCATACCCACCAGGGCCACCACGACCCCTGCGAACCGTAGTCAGCCCGCCGCCCAAGAAGACACAAAATCCCATATGGACGACACGGCCAAGAGCGCCCGCCCAACCGCCGACAGAGCCAGGAAGCACCGAGAACAGGCCCCAACCAGGGCCCGCACACCGGCCAAGCATAGTCCAAGACCATCATCAAGGACATCCACTTACTCCCCACCCCAGAAGAAATACTACACCCACCCTTCATATTAACAACTTTCAGAACACATAACACATTAGACACCCAGGCTGGGTTTACCCGCCCCCTCCCATTGGCCACCAGTCACGCCCCCAGACACCCAACCCCCCAGCACATGAACCCCCAACCCACCAGCGAGCCGAGGGCCCCCGGCCAGAGCCGGGCACCAGAGCGCCAGCCAGCCCATAGCCCGGCGACCCGCCCGCCAGAGCTCAAGACCCCCGACCCCCACCAGGCCCAAGCCCGGGGACGACACGCCCCCAGAATCCCAAGCTCCCGGCGCCCACCCCGAAACCACCCCAGCACAGCCGGGTCACCGACCGGCGACCCATGACCGCTGCCGCCGACCACCAGAGGGCCCGCATGCCGCCCCTGGCAGACATCCCCCAGAACCCCCCCGGTCCTCCCAAGGTCAAAGGCAGGGTCCTCCCCACCTAAGCAGCCCCAACCCCCCCGGCGCCCTAAACCCCAACCTCCGCAAAGTATTCTATGTGTTGTTGTGTTGACCTCTAATTTTAGGAAAAAGTAAAAATGTTGAATGTGACTAAAAATTTAAAATATAGCAACCAATAGTTGACAGCTAAATCAACTCCAAGATAAGATTAGTAATTAGTAATGTAAAGTATAAAGTGTAACACTAATTCAAAACTCAAAGGTAAAGTCTAAAATCTAATTTTAAATGTGTGATCCTTTAAATGTGAGATTTACAGTTTAAAATTTAACGATTTACCGGTACCCCAAATACTGATGCTTTTAAGAATTCAAGAGAGTAGAAACACCTTTACAATTTAAAACACCGTTTTAGTCCTTTTGATTTAATAAAAAACACCCTGAGTTTTGTTCTTCTCAGATCTTTCTGAATGCCGCCCTCCTTCAACGGTAGCTGAGATGTTGACACGTCACCACCCCTTTTCGGGCTGCAGATTGCTCAAGATAATAAACCAGCTGGTACTTTGTTCATTTCCCCGATCCACTGGCAAGCAAACTGCCCTAACCCAACAAGATGGATAATCTTCCCTCTTTGGCTCCTCTTGCTGTTATTATGCCTTTTGAAGCTGCACAAATGCAGCTGGCTCTTCCCTCTCAAGGCAACAAGGCAGACAGGCTAGCGGCCAGGGGGAACTTACTTCCCTCGGTCTCTGGTCCGCTCAAAAGTTTCAAAAGTGTACTAACATGTTTGAGGCCTAAATTATTTTTAACATTCATTATATCTACATTTTTGAAATGTGTACCATTATCTGATCTGATTTTACAGGAAAACCATGACATGGAATGTAACAATTGATTAAAAATTTTTAGGACCGGTTTGTTGTCTTCTCTTTTTATTTTTTTTATGCCTCTGGTCAGCCGGTGAGTGCGGCAACGCCAACCAGTAAATTTCTGAAATATTTTACCGCTTCGAGCATGTCTGTGCAACTAATTATTATCTCATGACCTGGTGTCATCACGGTCTGAAATTTTCCTTGTTCACGCGACCTCCTCGTCTGTTGAGCCTTACGCAATGAACGCATGGCGCATTCGTGCACAAATGTTCTGATCAGAGAATCTAAATGTGTGTGTGCCACCAGCTGACGACACTTCTCTTCATCTGGTGTGCACCCACATGCGCGAGTCCTGGCTGCTCCTCAAAATCTTCTTCTCTTCCATCTTCTGGATGAATTCACAATCCATCCTGCCCCACTTCAGCCTCATGGTCCTGTTCTCAGTGTCTCTCTTCAGGAGCCGCCCCTGTCTTCTGGTGTTACAACAACATATTAGTTCCAATTGATGTATCCAGATGTTTTTGCTTTCAAATCAGCTTGACAGTTTACTGTTGATGTTTAGTCAGTGTCTGTGTGTCGGTAATGTTAAGCCTGTGTTACAATTTCTCACGTCTGCTTCCTGTGTCATTTTTTCCCTTTGCTGTCCAAAACCCTCTCTTGTCCACTGAAACCACTTTCCTCACCGACCACCACGTGCGCCTCCTGTATTTTATCATCTTGCAAATTTGTTCTCGCCTTGTCATCAACCTGTGCTCTCCTCATCTCTGAAAGCTTGTTCTTACTTTATTGATCCTGTCTGAACTGATTAACGATCAAATTTATGCGGCTTAGCTATAGTCTTGAATTCCAACTCATCCGTTGTACCCTACCAGACTCCTGGAAATGCATTACCTCGAGGAGAAATGCCATTAATTATCTAACTTTTAAAGCCTAATACGAATAATTGTGGTGACACCAATTTTTCCGGGTTGGGGACCTCCAGGGCGCGTACGGTTCATCTGTACCCAGGAATGAGTGCTTACTGCCTGGGTTGGGGACCTCCAGGGCGCGTACGGTTCATCTGTACCCAGGAATGAGTGCTTACTGCCTGGGTTGGGGACCTCCAGGGCGCGGACGGTTCATCTGTACCCAGGAATGAGTGCTTACTGCCTGGGTTGGGGACCTCCAGGGCGCGGACGGTTCATCTGTACCCAGGAATGAGTGCTTACTGCCTGGGTTGGGGACCTCCAGGGCGCGGACGGTTCATCTGTACCCAGGAATGAGTGCTTACTGCCTGGGTTGGGGACCTCCAGGGCGCGGACGGTTCATCTGTACCCAGGAATGAGTGCTTACTGCCTGGGTTGGGGACCTCCAGGGCGCGGACGGTTCATCTGTACCCAGGAATGAGTGCTTACTGCCTGGGTTGGGGACCTCCAGGGCGCGGACGGTTCATCTGTACCCAGGAATGAGTGCTTACTGCCTGGGTTGGGGACCTCCAGGGCGCGCACGGTTCATCTGTACCCAGGAATGAGTGCTTACTGCCTGGGTTGGGGACCTCCAGGGCGCGGACGGTTCATCTGTACCCAGGAATGAGTGCTTACTGCCTGGGTTGGGGACCTCCAGGGCGCGGACGGTTCATCTGTACCCAGGAATGAGTGCTTACTGCCTGGGTTGGGGACCTCCAGGGCGCGCACGGTTCATCTGTACCCAGGAATGAGTGCTTACTGCCTGGGTTGGGGACCTCCAGGGCGCGGACGGTTCATCTGTACCCAGGAATGAGTGCTTACTGCCTGGGTTGGGGACCTCCAGGGCGCGGACGGTTCATCTGTACCCAGGAATGAGTGCTTACTGCCTGGGTTGGGGACCTCCAGGGCGCGGACGGTTCATCTGTACCCAGGAATGAGTGCTTACTGCCTGGGTTGGGGACCTCCAGGGCGCGGACGGTTCATCTGTACCCAGGAATGAGTGCTTACTGCCTGGGTTGGGGACCTCCAGGGCGCGGACGGTTCATCTGTACCCAGGAATGAGTGCTTACTGCCTGGGTTGGGGACCTCCAGGGCGCGTACGGTTCATCTGTACCCAGGAATGAGTGCTTACTGCCTGGGTTGGGGACCTCCAGGGCGCGGACGGTTCATCTGTACCCAGGAATGAGTGCTTACTGCCTGGGTTGGGGACCTCCAGGGCGCGTACGGTTCATCTGTACCCAGGAATGAGTGCTTACTGCCTGGGTTGGGGACCTCCAGGGCGCGTACGGTTCATCTGTACCCAGGAATGAGTGCTTACTGCCTGGGTTGGGGACCTCCAGGGCGCGGACGGTTCATCTGTACCCAGGAATGAGTGCTTACTGCCTGGGTTGGGGACCTCCAGGGCGCGGACGGTTCATCTGTACCCAGGAATGAGTGCTTACTGCCTGGGTTGGGGACCTCCAGGGCGCGGACGGTTCATCTGTACCCAGGAATGAGTGCTTACTGCCTGGGTTGGGGACCTCCAGGGCGCGGACGGTTCATCTGTACCCAGGAATGAGTGCTTACTGCCTGGGTTGGGGACCTCCAGGGCGCGGACGGTTCATCTGTACCCAGGAATGAGTGCTTACTGCCTGGGTTGGGGACCTCCAGGGCGCGGACGGTTCATCTGTACCCAGGAATGAGTGCTTACTGCCTGGGTTGGGGACCTCCAGGGCGCGGACGGTTCATCTGTACCCAGGAATGAGTGCTTACTGCCTGGGTTGGGGACCTCCAGGGCGCGGACGGTTCATCTGTACCCAGGAATGAGTGCTTACTGCCTGGGTTGGGGACCTCCAGGGCGCGTACGGTTCATCTGTACCCAGGAATGAGTGCTTACTGCCTGGGTTGGGGACCTCCAGGGCGCGTACGGTTCATCTGTACCCAGGAATGAGTGCTTACTGCCTGGGTTGGGGACCTCCAGGGCGCGGACGGTTCATCTGTACCCAGGAATGAGTGCTTACTGCCTGGGTTGGGGACCTCCAGGGCGCGGACGGTTCATCTGTACCCAGGAATGAGTGCTTACTGCCTGGGTTGGGGACCTCCAGGGCGCGGACGGTTCATCTGTACCCAGGAATGAGTGCTTACTGCCTGGGTTGGGGACCTCCAGGGCGCGGACGGTTCATCTGTACCCAGGAATGAGTGCTTACTGCCTGGGTTGGGGACCTCCAGGGCGCGGACGGTTCATCTGTACCCAGGAATGAGTGCTTACTGCCTGGGTTGGGGACCTCCAGGGCGCGGACGGTTCATCTGTACCCAGGAATGAGTGCTTACTGCCTGGGTTGGGGACCTCCAGGGCGCGGACGGTTCATCTGTACCCAGGAATGAGTGCTTACTGCCTGGGTTGGGGACCTCCAGGGCGCGGACGGTTCATCTGTACCCAGGAATGAGTGCTTACTGCCTGGGTTGGGGACCTCCAGGGCGCGGACGGTTCATCTGTACCCAGGAATGAGTGCTTACTGCCTGGGTTGGGGACCTCCAGGGCGCGGACGGTTCATCTGTACCCAGGAATGAGTGCTTACTGCCTGGGTTGGGGACCTCCAGGGCGCGGACGGTTCATCTGTACCCAGGAATGAGTGCTTACTGCCTGGGTTGGGGACCTCCAGGGCGCGGACGGTTCATCTGTACCCAGGAATGAGTGCTTACTGCCTGGGTTGGGGACCTCCAGGGCGCGGACGGTTCATCTGTACCCAGGAATGAGTGCTTACTGCCTGGGTTGGGGACCTCCAGGGCGCGGACGGTTCATCTGTACCCAGGAATGAGTGCTTACTGCCTGGGTTGGGGACCTCCAGGGCGCGGACGGTTCATCTGTACCCAGGAATGAGTGCTTACTGCCTGGGTTGGGGACCTCCAGGGCGCGGACGGTTCATCTGTACCCAGGAATGAGTGCTTACTGCCTGGGTTGGGGACCTCCAGGGCGCGGACGGTTCATCTGTACCCAGGAATGAGTGCTTACTGCCTGGGTTGGGGACCTCCAGGGCGCGGACGGTTCATCTGTACCCAGGAATGAGTGCTTACTGCCTGGGTTGGGGACCTCCAGGGCGCGGACGGTTCATCTGTACCCAGGAATGAGTGCTTACTGCCTGGGTTGGGGACCTCCAGGGCGCGGACGGTTCATCTGTACCCAGGAATGAGTGCTTACTGCCTGGGTTGGGGACCTCCAGGGCGCGGACGGTTCATCTGTACCCAGGAATGAGTGCTTACTGCCTGGGTTGGGGACCTCCAGGGCGCGGACGGTTCATCTGTACCCAGGAATGAGTGCTTACTGCCTGGGTTGGGGACCTCCAGGGCGCGGACGGTTCATCTGTACCCAGGAATGAGTGCTTACTGCCTGGGTTGGGGACCTCCAGGGCGCGGACGGTTCATCTGTACCCAGGAATGAGTGCTTACTGCCTGGGTTGGGGACCTCCAGGGCGCGGACGGTTCATCTGTACCCAGGAATGAGTGCTTACTGCCTGGGTTGGGGACCTCCAGGGCGCGGACGGTTCATCTGTACCCAGGAATGAGTGCTTACTGCCTGGGTTGGGGACCTCCAGGGCGCGGACGGTTCATCTGTACCCAGGAATGAGTGCTTACTGCCTGGGTTGGGGACCTCCAGGGCGCGGACGGTTCATCTGTACCCAGGAATGAGTGCTTACTGCCTGGGTTGGGGACCTCCAGGGCGCGGACGGTTCATCTGTACCCAGGAATGAGTGCTTACTGCCTGGGTTGGGGACCTCCAGGGCGCGGACGGTTCATCTGTACCCAGGAATGAGTGCTTACTGCCTGGGTTGGGGACCTCCAGGGCGCGGACGGTTCATCTGTACCCAGGAATGAGTGCTTACTGCCTGGGTTGGGGACCTCCAGGGCGCGGACGGTTCATCTGTACCCAGGAATGAGTGCTTACTGCCTGGGTTGGGGACCTCCAGGGCGCGGACGGTTCATCTGTACCCAGGAATGAGTGCTTACTGCCTGGGTTGGGGACCTCCAGGGCGCGGACGGTTCATCTGTACCCAGGAATGAGTGCTTACTGCCTGGGTTGGGGACCTCCAGGGCGCGGACGGTTCATCTGTACCCAGGAATGAGTGCTTACTGCCTGGGTTGGGGACCTCCAGGGCGCGGACGGTTCATCTGTACCCAGGAATGAGTGCTTACTGCCTGGGTTGGGGACCTCCAGGGCGCGGACGGTTCATCTGTACCCAGGAATGAGTGCTTACTGCCTGGGTTGGGGACCTCCAGGGCGCGGACGGTTCATCTGTACCCAGGAATGAGTGCTTACTGCCTGGGTTGGGGACCTCCAGGGCGCGGACGGTTCATCTGTACCCAGGAATGAGTGCTTACTGCCTGGGTTGGGGACCTCCAGGGCGCGGACGGTTCATCTGTACCCAGGAATGAGTGCTTACTGCCTGGGTTGGGGACCTCCAGGGCGCGGACGGTTCATCTGTACCCAGGAATGAGTGCTTACTGCCTGGGTTGGGGACCTCCAGGGCGCGGACGGTTCATCTGTACCCAGGAATGAGTGCTTACTGCCTGGGTTGGGGACCTCCAGGGCGCGGACGGTTCATCTGTACCCAGGAATGAGTGCTTACTGCCTGGGTTGGGGACCTCCAGGGCGCGGACGGTTCATCTGTACCCAGGAATGAGTGCTTACTGCCTGGGTTGGGGACCTCCAGGGCGCGGACGGTTCATCTGTACCCAGGAATGAGTGCTTACTGCCTGGGTTGGGGACCTCCAGGGCGCGGACGGTTCATCTGTACCCAGGAATGAGTGCTTACTGCCTGGGTTGGGGACCTCCAGGGCGCGGACGGTTCATCTGTACCCAGGAATGAGTGCTTACTGCCTGGGTTGGGGACCTCCAGGGCGCGGACGGTTCATCTGTACCCAGGAATGAGTGCTTACTGCCTGGGTTGGGGACCTCCAGGGCGCGGACGGTTCATCTGTACCCAGGAATGAGTGCTTACTGCCTGGGTTGGTTCATCTGTACCCAGGAATGAGTGCTTACTGCCTGGGTTGGGGACCTCCAGGGCGCGGACGGTTCATCTGTACCCAGGAATGAGTGCTTACTGCCTGGGTTGGGGACCTCCAGGGCGCGGACGGTTCATCTGTACCCAGGAATGAGTGCTTACTGCCTGGGTTGGGGACCTCCAGGGCGCGGACGGTTCATCTGTACCCAGGAATGAGTGCTTACTGCCTGGGTTGGGGACCTCCAGGGCGCGGACGGTTCATCTGTACCCAGGAATGAGTGCTTACTGCCTGGGTTGGGGACCTCCAGGGCGCGGACGGTTCATCTGTACCCAGGAATGAGTGCTTACTGCCTGGGTTGGGGACCTCCAGGGCGCGTACGGTTCATCTGTACCCAGGAATGAGTGCTTACTGCCTGGGTTGGGGACCTCCAGGGCGCGTACGGTTCATCTGTACCCAGGAATGAGTGCTTACTGCCTGGGTTGGGGACCTCCAGGGCGCGTACGGTTCATCTGTACCCAGGAATGAGTGCTTACTGCCTGGGTTGGGGACCTCCAGGGCGCGTACGGTTCATCTGTACCCAGGAATGAGTGCTTACTGCCTGGGTTGGGGACCTCCAGGGCGCGTACGGTTCATCTGTACCCAGGAATGAGTGCTTACTGCCTGGGTTGGGGACCTCCAGGGCGCGTACGGTTCATCTGTACCCAGGAATGAGTGCTTACTGCCTGGGTTGGGGACCTCCAGGGCGCGTACGGTTCATCTGTACCCAGGAATGAGTGCTTACTGCCTGGGTTGGGGACCTCCAGGGCGCGTACGGTTCATCTGTACCCAGGAATGAGTGCTTACTGCCTGGGTTGGGGACCTCCAGGGCGCGTACGGTTCATCTGTACCCAGGAATGAGTGCTTACTGCCTGGGTTGGGGACCTCCAGGGCGCGTACGGTTCATCTGTACCCAGGAATGAGTGCTTACTGCCTGGGTTGGGGACCTCCAGGGCGCGTACGGTTCATCTGTACCCAGGAATGAGTGCTTACTGCCTGGGTTGGGGACCTCCAGGGCGCGTACGGTTCATCTGTACCCAGGAATGAGTGCTTACTGCCTGGGTTGGGGACCTCCAGGGCGCGTACGGTTCATCTGTACCCAGGAATGAGTGCTTACTGCCTGGGTTGGGGACCTCCAGGGCGCGTACGGTTCATCTGTACCCAGGAATGAGTGCTTACTGCCTGGGTTGGGGACCTCCAGGGCGCGTACGGTTCATCTGTACCCAGGAATGAGTGCTTACTGCCTGGGTTGGGGACCTCCAGGGCGCGTACGGTTCATCTGTACCCAGGAATGAGTGCTTACTGCCTGGGTTGGGGACCTCCAGGGCGCGTACGGTTCATCTGTACCCAGGAATGAGTGCTTACTGCCTGGGTTGGGGACCTCCAGGGCGCGTACGGTTCATCTGTACCCAGGAATGAGTGCTTACTGCCTGGGTTGGGGACCTCCAGGGCGCGTACGGTTCATCTGTACCCAGGAATGAGTGCTTACTGCCTGGGTTGGGGACCTCCAGGGCGCGTACGGTTCATCTGTACCCAGGAATGAGTGCTTACTGCCTGGGTTGGGGACCTCCAGGGCGCGTACGGTTCATCTGTACCCAGGAATGAGTGCTTACTGCCTGGGTTGGGGACCTCCAGGGCGCGTACGGTTCATCTGTACCCAGGAATGAGTGCTTACTGCCTGGGTTGGGGACCTCCAGGGCGCGTACGGTTCATCTGTACCCAGGAATGAGTGCTTACTGCCTGGGTTGGGGACCTCCAGGGCGCGTACGGTTCATCTGTACCCAGGAATGAGTGCTTACTGCCTGGGTTGGGGACCTCCAGGGCGCGTACGGTTCATCTGTACCCAGGAATGAGTGCTTACTGCCTGGGTTGGGGACCTCCAGGGCGCGTACGGTTCATCTGTACCCAGGAATGAGTGCTTACTGCCTGGGTTGGGGACCTCCAGGGCGCGTACGGTTCATCTGTACCCAGGAATGAGTGCTTACTGCCTGGGTTGGGGACCTCCAGGGCGCGTACGGTTCATCTGTACCCAGGAATGAGTGCTTACTGCCTGGGTTGGGGACCTCCAGGGCGCGTACGGTTCATCTGTACCCAGGAATGAGTGCTTACTGCCTGGGTTGGGGACCTCCAGGGCGCGTACGGTTCATCTGTACCCAGGAATGAGTGCTTACTGCCTGGGTTGGGGACCTCCAGGGCGCGTACGGTTCATCTGTACCCAGGAATGAGTGCTTACTGCCTGGGTTGGGGACCTCCAGGGCGCGTACGGTTCATCTGTACCCAGGAATGAGTGCTTACTGCCTGGGTTGGGGACCTCCAGGGCGCGTACGGTTCATCTGTACCCAGGAATGAGTGCTTACTGCCTGGGTTGGGGACCTCCAGGGCGCGTACGGTTCATCTGTACCCAGGAATGAGTGCTTACTGCCTGGGTTGGGGACCTCCAGGGCGCGTACGGTTCATCTGTACCCAGGAATGAGTGCTTACTGCCTGGGTTGGGGACCTCCAGGGCGCGTACGGTTCATCTGTACCCAGGAATGAGTGCTTACTGCCTGGGTTGGGGACCTCCAGGGCGCGTACGGTTCATCTGTACCCAGGAATGAGTGCTTACTGCCTGGGTTGGGGACCTCCAGGGCGCGTACGGTTCATCTGTACCCAGGAATGAGTGCTTACTGCCTGGGTTGGGGACCTCCAGGGCGCGTACGGTTCATCTGTACCCAGGAATGAGTGCTTACTGCCTGGGTTGGGGACCTCCAGGGCGCGTACGGTTCATCTGTACCCAGGAATGAGTGCTTACTGCCTGGGTTGGGGACCTCCAGGGCGCGTACGGTTCATCTGTACCCAGGAATGAGTGCTTACTGCCTGGGTTGGGGACCTCCAGGGCGCGTACGGTTCATCTGTACCCAGGAATGAGTGCTTACTGCCTGGGTTGGGGACCTCCAGGGCGCGTACGGTTCATCTGTACCCAGGAATGAGTGCTTACTGCCTGGGTTGGGGACCTCCAGGGCGCGGACGGTTCATCTGTACCCAGGAATGAGTGCTTACTGCCTGGGTTGGGGACCTCCAGGGCGCGGACGGTTCATCTGTACCCAGGAATGAGTGCTTACTGCCTGGGTTGGGGACCTCCAGGGCGCGGACGGTTCATCTGTACCCAGGAATGAGTGCTTACTGCCTGGGTTGGGGACCTCCAGGGCGCGGACGGTTCATCTGTACCCAGGAATGAGTGCTTACTGCCTGGGTTGGGGACCTCCAGGGCGCGGACGGTTCATCTGTACCCAGGAATGAGTGCTTACTGCCTGGGTTGGGGACCTCCAGGGCGCGGACGGTTCATCTGTACCCAGGAATGAGTGCTTACTGCCTGGGTTGGGGACCTCCAGGGCGCGGACGGTTCATCTGTACCCAGGAATGAGTGCTTACTGCCTGGGTTGGGGACCTCCAGGGCGCGGACGGTTCATCTGTACCCAGGAATGAGTGCTTACTGCCTGGGTTGGGGACCTCCAGGGCGCGTACGGTTCATCTGTACCCAGGAATGAGTGCTTACTGCCTGGGTTGGGGACCTCCAGGGCGCGTACGGTTCATCTGTACCCAGGAATGAGTGCTTACTGCCTGGGTTGGGGACCTCCAGGGCGCGTACGGTTCATCTGTACCCAGGAATGAGTGCTTACTGCCTGGGTTGGGGACCTCCAGGGCGCGTACGGTTCATCTGTACCCAGGAATGAGTGCTTACTGCCTGGGTTGGGGACCTCCAGGGCGCGTACGGTTCATCTGTACCCAGGAATGAGTGCTTACTGCCTGGGTTGGGGACCTCCAGGGCGCGTACGGTTCATCTGTACCCAGGAATGAGTGCTTACTGCCTGGGTTGGGGACCTCCAGGGCGCGTACGGTTCATCTGTACCCAGGAATGAGTGCTTACTGCCTGGGTTGGGGACCTCCAGGGCGCGTACGGTTCATCTGTACCCAGGAATGAGTGCTTACTGCCTGGGTTGGGGACCTCCAGGGCGCGTACGGTTCATCTGTACCCAGGAATGAGTGCTTACTGCCTGGGTTGGGGACCTCCAGGGCGCGTACGGTTCATCTGTACCCAGGAATGAGTGCTTACTGCCTGGGTTGGGGACCTCCAGGGCGCGTACGGTTCATCTGTACCCAGGAATGAGTGCTTACTGCCTGGGTTGGGGACCTCCAGGGCGCGTACGGTTCATCTGTACCCAGGAATGAGTGCTTACTGCCTGGGTTGGGGACCTCCAGGGCGCGTACGGTTCATCTGTACCCAGGAATGAGTGCTTACTGCCTGGGTTGGGGACCTCCAGGGCGCGTACGGTTCATCTGTACCCAGGAATGAGTGCTTACTGCCTGGGTTGGGGACCTCCAGGGCGCGTACGGTTCATCTGTACCCAGGAATGAGTGCTTACTGCCTGGGTTGGGGACCTCCAGGGCGCGTACGGTTCATCTGTACCCAGGAATGAGTGCTTACTGCCTGGGTTGGGGACCTCCAGGGCGCGTACGGTTCATCTGTACCCAGGAATGAGTGCTTACTGCCTGGGTTGGGGACCTCCAGGGCGCGTACGGTTCATCTGTACCCAGGAATGAGTGCTTACTGCCTGGGTTGGGGACCTCCAGGGCGCGTACGGTTCATCTGTACCCAGGAATGAGTGCTTACTGCCTGGGTTGGGGACCTCCAGGGCGCGTACGGTTCATCTGTACCCAGGAATGAGTGCTTACTGCCTGGGTTGGGGACCTCCAGGGCGCGTACGGTTCATCTGTACCCAGGAATGAGTGCTTACTGCCTGGGTTGGGGACCTCCAGGGCGCGTACGGTTCATCTGTACCCAGGAATGAGTGCTTACTGCCTGGGTTGGGGACCTCCAGGGCGCGTACGGTTCATCTGTACCCAGGAATGAGTGCTTACTGCCTGGGTTGGGGACCTCCAGGGCGCGTACGGTTCATCTGTACCCAGGAATGAGTGCTTACTGCCTGGGTTGGGGACCTCCAGGGCGCGTACGGTTCATCTGTACCCAGGAATGAGTGCTTACTGCCTGGGTTGGGGACCTCCAGGGCGCGTACGGTTCATCTGTACCCAGGAATGAGTGCTTACTGCCTGGGTTGGGGACCTCCAGGGCGCGTACGGTTCATCTGTACCCAGGAATGAGTGCTTACTGCCTGGGTTGGGGACCTCCAGGGCGCGTACGGTTCATCTGTACCCAGGAATGAGTGCTTACTGCCTGGGTTGGGGACCTCCAGGGCGCGTACGGTTCATCTGTACCCAGGAATGAGTGCTTACTGCCTGGGTTGGGGACCTCCAGGGCGCGTACGGTTCATCTGTACCCAGGAATGAGTGCTTACTGCCTGGGTTGGGGACCTCCAGGGCGCGTACGGTTCATCTGTACCCAGGAATGAGTGCTTACTGCCTGGGTTGGGGACCTCCAGGGCGCGTACGGTTCATCTGTACCCAGGAATGAGTGCTTACTGCCTGGGTTGGGGACCTCCAGGGCGCGTACGGTTCATCTGTACCCAGGAATGAGTGCTTACTGCCTGGGTTGGGGACCTCCAGGGCGCGTACGGTTCATCTGTACCCAGGAATGAGTGCTTACTGCCTGGGTTGGGGACCTCCAGGGCGCGTACGGTTCATCTGTACCCAGGAATGAGTGCTTACTGCCTGGGTTGGGGACCTCCAGGGCGCGTACGGTTCATCTGTACCCAGGAATGAGTGCTTACTGCCTGGGTTGGGGACCTCCAGGGCGCGTACGGTTCATCTGTACCCAGGAATGAGTGCTTACTGCCTGGGTTGGGGACCTCCAGGGCGCGTACGGTTCATCTGTACCCAGGAATGAGTGCTTACTGCCTGGGTTGGGGACCTCCAGGGCGCGTACGGTTCATCTGTACCCAGGAATGAGTGCTTACTGCCTGGGTTGGGGACCTCCAGGGCGCGTACGGTTCATCTGTACCCAGGAATGAGCGCTTACTGCCTGGGTTGGGGACCTCCAGGGCGCGTACGGTTCATCTGTACCCAGGAATGAGCGCTTACTGCCTGGGTTGGGGACCTCCAGGGCGCGTACGGTTCATCTGTACCCAGGAATGAGTGCTTACTGCCTGGGTTGGGGACCTCCAGGGCGCGTACGGTTCATCTGTACCCAGGAATGAGTGCTTACTGCCTGGGTTGGGGACCTCCAGGGCGCGTACGGTTCATCTGTACCCAGGAATGAGTGCTTACTGCCTGGGTTGGGGACCTCCAGGGCGCGTACGGTTCATCTGTACCCAGGAATGAGTGCTTACTGCCTGGGTTGGGGACCTCCAGGGCGCGTACGGTTCATCTGTACCCAGGAATGAGTGCTTACTGCCTGGGTTGGGGACCTCCAGGGCGCGTACGGTTCATCTGTACCCAGGAATGAGTGCTTACTGCCTGGGTTGGGGACCTCCAGGGCGCGTACGGTTCATCTGTACCCAGGAATGAGTGCTTACTGCCTGGGTTGGGGACCTCCAGGGCGCGTACGGTTCATCTGTACCCAGGAATGAGTGCTTACTGCCTGGGTTGGGGACCTCCAGGGCGCGTACGGTTCATCTGTACCCAGGAATGAGTGCTTACTGCCTGGGTTGGGGACCTCCAGGGCGCGTACGGTTCATCTGTACCCAGGAATGAGTGCTTACTGCCTGGGTTGGGGACCTCCAGGGCGCGTACGGTTCATCTGTACCCAGGAATGAGTGCTTACTGCCTGGGTTGGGGACCTCCAGGGCGCGTACGGTTCATCTGTACCCAGGAATGAGTGCTTACTGCCTGGGTTGGGGACCTCCAGGGCGCGTACGGTTCATCTGTACCCAGGAATGAGTGCTTACTGCCTGGGTTGGGGACCTCCAGGGCGCGTACGGTTCATCTGTACCCAGGAATGAGTGCTTACTGCCTGGGTTGGGGACCTCCAGGGCGCGTACGGTTCATCTGTACCCAGGAATGAGTGCTTACTGCCTGGGTTGGGGACCTCCAGGGCGCGTACGGTTCATCTGTACCCAGGAATGAGTGCTTACTGCCTGGGTTGGGGACCTCCAGGGCGCGTACGGTTCATCTGTACCCAGGAATGAGTGCTTACTGCCTGGGTTGGGGACCTCCAGGGCGCGTACGGTTCATCTGTACCCAGGAATGAGTGCTTACTGCCTGGGTTGGGGACCTCCAGGGCGCGTACGGTTCATCTGTACCCAGGAATGAGTGCTTACTGCCTGGGTTGGGGACCTCCAGGGCGCGTACGGTTCATCTGTACCCAGGAATGAGTGCTTACTGCCTGGGTTGGGGACCTCCAGGGCGCGTACGGTTCATCTGTACCCAGGAATGAGTGCTTACTGCCTGGGTTGGGGACCTCCAGGGCGCGTACGGTTCATCTGTACCCAGGAATGAGTGCTTACTGCCTGGGTTGGGGACCTCCAGGGCGCGTACGGTTCATCTGTACCCAGGAATGAGTGCTTACTGCCTGGGTTGGGGACCTCCAGGGCGCGTACGGTTCATCTGTACCCAGGAATGAGTGCTTACTGCCTGGGTTGGGGACCTCCAGGGCGCGTACGGTTCATCTGTACCCAGGAATGAGTGCTTACTGCCTGGGTTGGGGACCTCCAGGGCGCGTACGGTTCATCTGTACCCAGGAATGAGTGCTTACTGCCTGGGTTGGGGACCTCCAGGGCGCGTACGGTTCATCTGTACCCAGGAATGAGTGCTTACTGCCTGGGTTGGGGACCTCCAGGGCGCGTACGGTTCATCTGTACCCAGGAATGAGTGCTTACTGCCTGGGTTGGGGACCTCCAGGGCGCGTACGGTTCATCTGTACCCAGGAATGAGTGCTTACTGCCTGGGTTGGGGACCTCCAGGGCGCGTACGGTTCATCTGTACCCAGGAATGAGTGCTTACTGCCTGGGTTGGGGACCTCCAGGGCGCGTACGGTTCATCTGTACCCAGGAATGAGTGCTTACTGCCTGGGTTGGGGACCTCCAGGGCGCGTACGGTTCATCTGTACCCAGGAATGAGTGCTTACTGCCTGGGTTGGGGACCTCCAGGGCGCGTACGGTTCATCTGTACCCAGGAATGAGTGCTTACTGCCTGGGTTGGGGACCTCCAGGGCGCGTACGGTTCATCTGTACCCAGGAATGAGTGCTTACTGCCTGGGTTGGGGACCTCCAGGGCGCGTACGGTTCATCTGTACCCAGGAATGAGTGCTTACTGCCTGGGTTGGGGACCTCCAGGGCGCGTACGGTTCATCTGTACCCAGGAATGAGTGCTTACTGCCTGGGTTGGGGACCTCCAGGGCGCGTACGGTTCATCTGTACCCAGGAATGAGTGCTTACTGCCTGGGTTGGGGACCTCCAGGGCGCGTACGGTTCATCTGTACCCAGGAATGAGTGCTTACTGCCTGGGTTGGGGACCTCCAGGGCGCGTACGGTTCATCTGTACCCAGGAATGAGTGCTTACTGCCTGGGTTGGGGACCTCCAGGGCGCGTACGGTTCATCTGTACCCAGGAATGAGTGCTTACTGCCTGGGTTGGGGACCTCCAGGGCGCGTACGGTTCATCTGTACCCAGGAATGAGTGCTTACTGCCTGGGTTGGGGACCTCCAGGGCGCGTACGGTTCATCTGTACCCAGGAATGAGTGCTTACTGCCTGGGTTGGGGACCTCCAGGGCGCGTACGGTTCATCTGTACCCAGGAATGAGTGCTTACTGCCTGGGTTGGGGACCTCCAGGGCGCGTACGGTTCATCTGTACCCAGGAATGAGTGCTTACTGCCTGGGTTGGGGACCTCCAGGGCGCGTACGGTTCATCTGTACCCAGGAATGAGTGCTTACTGCCTGGGTTGGGGACCTCCAGGGCGCGTACGGTTCATCTGTACCCAGGAATGAGTGCTTACTGCCTGGGTTGGGGACCTCCAGGGCGCGTACGGTTCATCTGTACCCAGGAATGAGTGCTTACTGCCTGGGTTGGGGACCTCCAGGGCGCGTACGGTTCATCTGTACCCAGGAATGAGTGCTTACTGCCTGGGTTGGGGACCTCCAGGGCGCGTACGGTTCATCTGTACCCAGGAATGAGTGCTTACTGCCTGGGTTGGGGACCTCCAGGGCGCGTACGGTTCATCTGTACCCAGGAATGAGTGCTTACTGCCTGGGTTGGGGACCTCCAGGGCGCGTACGGTTCATCTGTACCCAGGAATGAGTGCTTACTGCCTGGGTTGGGGACCTCCAGGGCGCGTACGGTTCATCTGTACCCAGGAATGAGTGCTTACTGCCTGGGTTGGGGACCTCCAGGGCGCGTACGGTTCATCTGTACCCAGGAATGAGTGCTTACTGCCTGGGTTGGGGACCTCCAGGGCGCGTACGGTTCATCTGTACCCAGGAATGAGTGCTTACTGCCTGGGTTGGGGACCTCCAGGGCGCGTACGGTTCATCTGTACCCAGGAATGAGTGCTTACTGCCTGGGTTGGGGACCTCCAGGGCGCGTACGGTTCATCTGTACCCAGGAATGAGTGCTTACTGCCTGGGTTGGGGACCTCCAGGGCGCGTACGGTTCATCTGTACCCAGGAATGAGTGCTTACTGCCTGGGTTGGGGACCTCCAGGGCGCGTACGGTTCATCTGTACCCAGGAATGAGTGCTTACTGCCTGGGTTGGGGACCTCCAGGGCGCGTACGGTTCATCTGTACCCAGGAATGAGTGCTTACTGCCTGGGTTGGGGACCTCCAGGGCGCGTACGGTTCATCTGTACCCAGGAATGAGTGCTTACTGCCTGGGTTGGGGACCTCCAGGGCGCGTACGGTTCATCTGTACCCAGGAATGAGTGCTTACTGCCTGGGTTGGGGACCTCCAGGGCGCGTACGGTTCATCTGTACCCAGGAATGAGTGCTTACTGCCTGGGTTGGGGACCTCCAGGGCGCGTACGGTTCATCTGTACCCAGGAATGAGTGCTTACTGCCTGGGTTGGGGACCTCCAGGGCGCGTACGGTTCATCTGTACCCAGGAATGAGTGCTTACTGCCTGGGTTGGGGACCTCCAGGGCGCGTACGGTTCATCTGTACCCAGGAATGAGTGCTTACTGCCTGGGTTGGGGACCTCCAGGGCGCGTACGGTTCATCTGTACCCAGGAATGAGTGCTTACTGCCTGGGTTGGGGACCTCCAGGGCGCGTACGGTTCATCTGTACCCAGGAATGAGTGCTTACTGCCTGGGTTGGGGACCTCCAGGGCGCGTACGGTTCATCTGTACCCAGGAATGAGTGCTTACTGCCTGGGTTGGGGACCTCCAGGGCGCGTACGGTTCATCTGTACCCAGGAATGAGTGCTTACTGCCTGGGTTGGGGACCTCCAGGGCGCGTACGGTTCATCTGTACCCAGGAATGAGTGCTTACTGCCTGGGTTGGGGACCTCCAGGGCGCGTACGGTTCATCTGTACCCAGGAATGAGTGCTTACTGCCTGGGTTGGGGACCTCCAGGGCGCGTACGGTTCATCTGTACCCAGGAATGAGTGCTTACTGCCTGGGTTGGGGACCTCCAGGGCGCGTACGGTTCATCTGTACCCAGGAATGAGTGCTTACTGCCTGGGTTGGGGACCTCCAGGGCGCGTACGGTTCATCTGTACCCAGGAATGAGTGCTTACTGCCTGGGTTGGGGACCTCCAGGGCGCGTACGGTTCATCTGTACCCAGGAATGAGTGCTTACTGCCTGGGTTGGGGACCTCCAGGGCGCGTACGGTTCATCTGTACCCAGGAATGAGTGCTTACTGCCTGGGTTGGGGACCTCCAGGGCGCGTACGGTTCATCTGTACCCAGGAATGAGTGCTTACTGCCTGGGTTGGGGACCTCCAGGGCGCGTACGGTTCATCTGTACCCAGGAATGAGTGCTTACTGCCTGGGTTGGGGACCTCCAGGGCGCGTACGGTTCATCTGTACCCAGGAATGAGTGCTTACTGCCTGGGTTGGGGACCTCCAGGGCGCGTACGGTTCATCTGTACCCAGGAATGAGTGCTTACTGCCTGGGTTGGGGACCTCCAGGGCGCGTACGGTTCATCTGTACCCAGGAATGAGTGCTTACTGCCTGGGTTGGGGACCTCCAGGGCGCGTACGGTTCATCTGTACCCAGGAATGAGTGCTTACTGCCTGGGTTGGGGACCTCCAGGGCGCGTACGGTTCATCTGTACCCAGGAATGAGTGCTTACTGCCTGGGTTGGGGACCTCCAGGGCGCGTACGGTTCATCTGTACCCAGGAATGAGTGCTTACTGCCTGGGTTGGGGACCTCCAGGGCGCGTACGGTTCATCTGTACCCAGGAATGAGTGCTTACTGCCTGGGTTGGGGACCTCCAGGGCGCGTACGGTTCATCTGTACCCAGGAATGAGTGCTTACTGCCTGGGTTGGGGACCTCCAGGGCGCGTACGGTTCATCTGTACCCAGGAATGAGTGCTTACTGCCTGGGTTGGGGACCTCCAGGGCGCGTACGGTTCATCTGTACCCAGGAATGAGTGCTTACTGCCTGGGTTGGGGACCTCCAGGGCGCGTACGGTTCATCTGTACCCAGGAATGAGTGCTTACTGCCTGGGTTGGGGACCTCCAGGGCGCGTACGGTTCATCTGTACCCAGGAATGAGTGCTTACTGCCTGGGTTGGGGACCTCCAGGGCGCGTACGGTTCATCTGTACCCAGGAATGAGTGCTTACTGCCTGGGTTGGGGACCTCCAGGGCGCGTACGGTTCATCTGTACC
>JBBPBX010066848.1:0-19563 GCA_038048925.1 Garcialebias charrua
GTCTAAGTATGAGCGTGAGTTGATCCTTCATGCCGCTGATGTGGAGGCTCTGCAGCAGCTGAAGAAAACATCCCAGCAAGAAGCTGCACGCAAGAGGGAGATCGAGGAAGAACTGAAAAAGACTACTGTTCTTCTGCAGGAGAAAACCTCCATCTGGAACACAATGGAGAAAGAGCTGAAGGAGCTCCAAGAAACACTGAATGCCGAGAGGGAAAAGATGTAAGTGACAACAAAGACTTTGGCTGAGCAGCAAGAACAACTGAAGGAGTTGGAGACAATCACTTATCTGCAAGAAACCAACAAGTTGCTGAAAGTGGACAGGGATAAACTGGGACAGGAGCTTCAGCAGGCTCAGGCTAAAGTGAAGAAGCTCCAATCGGATGTCAACCCACTTCACAACTCTCTGTCTGTACTGTCAGAGAAAAATGGCTCCCTGCAGGCTGATAAGAGACTGCTGGAAGAAGACCTCAAACAACTTAAAGCCAGAGTACAACTTGTTAGCCAGCAGAAAGATGGGGATCTTGAAGAAAAGCAGAAACTCAGCTAAAAGAGAGACTCAGCTAAAGCGCATAGCACAGCTAGCTGAAGAAACAGGCGAGCTGAAGACTGAGCTGACCAGATCCAACGCCAAGCCCTTAGGCTATGTTTCATCAGACAAAGCTGATCCTGATCCAGTGACGCCAAATATGTTGTTGATGGGGCGGCGGGACGCCTCCTTACCCCAGCGTCTTACGCTCCTGACACCGTCACAAGAAGACGTTGGCGCCACTGTCAGATGATGGTGGACCACTCCTGGGTGCAGTTCCTGTGGCATTACCTTCCGTCCTTGCAAGTTCGGCAGAAGTGGAGGCGGCCTACTGATGACCTCACGCAGAGCACGATCATCATGATCGTTGAGCCCCAGCTTCAGAGAGCACAGTGGCCCATCGGGGAGGTTGTCAAGGTGATCGAGAGTGCAGACGGTCGGATCCGGTCAGCTGAGGTTTGGATTGGACCAAGAAGATCTACCTGCGGCCGGTATCACATATGGTCCAGCTGCCGGCCATTCAACCTGATGATGGACAAACTACAGGGACTCCACTTCATCTTAGGGAATTTAATAGACTTTACATAATAGCTAGGCTATTCTGGGGACGGCTGTTATAAATTCCCTAGTATTTCTGCATTGTTTTGTTCAGGCATCTTGTTAGACAGCTAATTCGTATTTTTACGTCAGGCATCTTGTTAGACAGCTAAGGGGTCCTTGGGGAAATAATAGAGCTGAGAAAAAGCTGTTGGTTTTTATAGCCGTTTGTGTTTTTTATAGTTGATGCCTGTCTGCGTTAGTGACAAAGGTGAGTTTAATGCACTGTTAATGAGCGCTAATTTCCTCTTTTCATATGTAAATGGGGTGGCGATTTTTGGCGCAAATATGAGACAGCCCAAGAAATAATTATTTCATGTTGAAGGTTCTGTCTTATTGTAATATTAAGGGTAAGCTAAGCTACATATTAACCTGTTCTTATTTTAGCCGTTTTCTTTTATTTCAGATACCAGACAGACAGAAAAAGGGACAGTAATACCAGCTACTATCAGTTAGGAAGAATAGACAGCTCATGAAAGGGAAACTTCATGCTGTAAATTAACTGGATAGTTAATTAAACTCCCAAGAAAACACTGTCCGGCTTTGTCTCTGACTAGCCTTATCTAAGGATGCCAAATGTTCCTTTTGTGCCTTACTTCATATGCCACTTTGCCTCTATACCAACATCAACTACCTCATACATATACTGTGTACATTAACTTATATGCTGCTGTGCCACTCTTTGCAAATGTCAACGCTAGAAACTTCAGTTTATTTTATAGATATACGTTTTATACTTTTTATACTACTATGCAAAAACTCAGGACAGTATTACACTTTTATTATTTCATTTTATGCTTATGTTCATTGGGTGTTTGGTGTTTTAGGGGTGTTTGGTGTTTCAGTGTTGGTGTAAATTTTCATACTTTTATACTATTATGAAAAAACTCAGGACAGTGTTACACTTTTTTTACTATTTTATGCTTATGTTTATTAAATGTTTTAGTGTTTAGTGTTTAGATGGTTACTGTTGCACCGAGGGACTGAGAGAAACGCAATTTCGGTCCTGTGTATGTCCTGTACATATTGCAGTTCTGACAATAAAGTTGACTTTGACTTTGACTTTTGACTCGCTCTCTGATCAGAGTGTTTGTATGGATGAAGTGCTCCAGTTAATCTCCTCAAAAATCATCATACAGTCCTAACTCTCCATAACAGCACCAGTGGATACCTATGTTATCGGCTATTAAAGAAGATGGTGGCAGCAGTTTCAGTCAAGGAAAAGCTACCGACCCTGTCTGCAGGTTTGATTCATGCTTTGAACATTCAAATCAGTTGATTTACAAGCTAAACCGTAACATGGAAGCGATATGTAATAATTGCAGGCCACTTACGGATTCTGGGACTTGCCAGCATGTTGAGACAACTCTGGAGGAACTAATAAGCAAGCACTAGTGGAATGCCCACACATCTGGACATTTTGGAATGTAAGTATCAGCAGAACTCGAGGCTGACGAGAAATAACAGCCTGCCTGAAAAACATCAACAACTGTGGCATATCTAAATCTGACTCCCTTGTTTGACCTCAAAGCAGGCCGACTTATCAAATTTTTCCTGGGATATGTGTAAACAAGCTCTGTCTATCACAACAGACCCCCCATCAAGAACTCCTGTGAATGCTTATCAGAACTGTACCGACTGACACCAACATCCTAACAGGAGTATGGTGCTATCTGGAAGTGCTTTATTGACAAATCTCTTTAGCCGTGTTTCCATCAAGGTTTCTAGCTGCGCATTTTGAAGTATCGCAGCAGAAAAGCTTAATGGAAACGGCAAAATCCGAATTTACTTCCTCAAATTCGCCAAAAAGTTTATACGCTCGCTTGAGGTGGTTTTTGGGATCTTCGAAAATG
Organism: Garcialebias charrua; assembly: GCA_038048925.1. Lineage (NCBI taxonomy): Eukaryota > Metazoa > Chordata > Actinopteri > Cyprinodontiformes > Rivulidae > Garcialebias > Garcialebias charrua. Next base: position 2,977 of record JBBPBX010066848.1, read on the forward strand.
AGCAGATGCGCAAAACGACAGATGGAAACAGATTTTCCGACTCAGTTCTGCCGTAGCGAACATTCACGTCACGTGACGTTCAGCTGTTTCCGCTCCGGACAACATGTAACATCGCTAAAACTAGTTGGCATGACAGAATAAATACAACTTGCCCGATAGCAACACGTACCTGAAATATTCTCTCCATTTTGACGAGATGTGTGGCCGGGTTCTGTTTTCAACCGCTACTTCCTGTTTACTGTAGACATGCGCAGTGCTGACGTCTGACGTAATGACGCTGTGCGTGGCTTGGTAGATGCGCTACAAGCCAGTAGATGGAAACACTTCTGCTTCGCATTAATTTGTATTTACATATTTGCGAGATTTCAAAAATTAGCTCAAAATTCGAAATGAAAATGGATGGAAACACGGTTACTGTCTTGTTGTCAAATTCATATGTAATGTGTCTATAAATGTGCTTGCCGGTAGAGTTTTTTGATGTCTTTAATTGTGTCTTAAATTGTGTCCTGACAAGGATAAGGTGTGAAGAAATCCTTTTTGGAATACCACTATCCTCTCCTCGTTGCCTTTTCCCATTTTCCAATCTAAAAGAATAAGGGGCCATTCTCTCAATGAGCAGCAGCAACGTGCACTCCTCCCATCTTTCGGATGACTACGAAAATAATCTCACTGTATTTTGATACAATGATACTAAAGCTTATTCTGGTTCATATTTTTATAAAAACAGTGACGAATTATTCGGAAAAAGACTTTTAGATTGACACCTTTTGAGCAACTTCATGCCTCAGAGGTATTATTTTTTAATGCAGTGCATTCATATTTTCCACTCATCACCAGAAGCCAGGCTGGGTCAGTAATGAGAGCAAACTGTGCATGTTTGGTTTGCAACAGAATTTGAGATGATTTGAATGTATCAACATAAACAAAATATAAATATCATTGCCTGTGGTTTTTCAGCAGAACGATGTATTAAAACATCAGTTGATGTTTGTTACATCTGATTAAGTTACCAGTAGGCGCAATGTAAATAAGACCACGTAAAATGAAATGCTACAAATACAAAGGTTAGATACACAAAATAAACTTATGTTTCAGACAGATTAGAATCAAATACAGCTTTTACCTGTGGCATATGCAGACAACTCCCAGGATGGCTGTAATGACGACGAACACTATGGAAACGCCATCGCCAACTATAGTCATTTCTGTGTCAGGTAAAGTTGATCCTGTTGGACCGATGGAGTCTTCATTTTCTACAAAATCTGACCATTTACAGAAGAATTAATCAATAGTAGAAAATAAGATGTATTAAAAAGGCACTTACCGTTAATGCCACTCAAAGTTGTCCTTTATTACAAATACTGGTATTTTGTTACAAAGTACAAAGTAGTTTGAAGCACATTATCATAAAGTGTTCCTAGAAATAAAACAGCTGAGATTCTCTCTTTTTCATATTTTGGGGCTAAAAGTCATGAATAAATCAGTTGCTTACTTTCCACAGTGATGTTGAGCTGTAAAACGTCTGTTCCTCCTGTATATGAACACTCACAGGTGTAGCTTCCATTGTTTTCTGGTGATAAATTATTCAGCCAGAGCAACACGGTCTGATTTATCATCACAAGTTTAAACCTGGAATCACATTGATTTTCCAAGCCTTGTTCCTTTCTGTACGTCAGGAGGCACTCTTCTTCCCTGCTCCTCCTAGTCCTGATCTTACACATTATAAAGTTGGTTTTGTCCAGGGTGGCGCTGCTGCAAACTGGAGTAACGTCTGCTTCTTTACCAATGGTTTTCACCACCTGCTTCAGAAGTCCTGCAGAGTGTAAGAGTCAGAAACCATCAGGTAAAATCACAATTACAATCAAAAACAAAAGACTACAACATCTTGTGTAGGTAAAGACTTTAAAAGGTAGTTTTTATCTAATACCTTTGCTGCAAGAACAAAATATGAGTTGCAGAAGGAAAACACGCCACAGTTTGCATCTACTCATGCTGGTAGAAGCATCTACCTTTAGCCACAATTCTACAGCTGCAGGCTGTGAACTGCAGAAGATCAGAAGCACATGCTGGGTTCAGTTTATAAAATCTACTCAGGTTCAGATCAACAGCACAGAACAGTTACAGATTAATATCACTATGAACCAGCAGTTTTTTATGTCATGCCTTTCGTAGGAGCAGAACAAGGCAACATTTCTACGTACGCATTAATGCAGCGACCCACTCGCTCCTGGTTGTGAGAATGAAGATGCAGATGCCCGCTGTGCACTCTGCTCCAGTAAACAAAACCTCAGGTTGTGTTCTCACAAACACATGAACTGGATACAGTATAGCACTCCCAACGGAAGTGCATTGCAGTTACCACCTTCTTTTACAATAAAGCTGCGAGTGATCAAAAGCATCGATGTTCACAAAAAATACCCTTGCTGAGACTAAGGAAGCCTTACTAACCTGTTTCTGGTTCCCTTTCAGTCTTGTCTCTTGGTGCAACATATGCTATGGGAATTGCGCCCCCGTGCGATTACCTGAAGGAATACATTCACGCCTTTACGACAGGGGCGTCAGCGTCGCACCAGAGACCCCGCCCTCTCGGTACGTAAGCAGCTGACGCCCACCCATCACTCTCTTTTTGCCCTTCACCTCGCTTAAAACCTGAACTTTGCAGGACTTCTCTGTCGTCGCATCGCTTGATTGAGGTGAGCTTGCTCCCTACACTGAGCGTACAGAGAAATTTTGCTGCGTACTGCTGGGCTGGCAAAAGCTAGTCCGGCAATTTGTCTATTTACCTCAAAGTTTCTTCTCTTCCGCAGCTACTTCGCTCTTCTGCGCTAACTGCGTCACAACTCCCCTGCTAACCATTAGCAGGCTAGCTAGCGAAAGCAAGACGACGGAGAGGACAGCTTCGAACAAAAGGAAACTTGGAACACTTCTCGTGTCCAAGCATGGCCCCCGAGAAGGGAAAACGGAGGACAAAGAAAAAGAAAAACAGCAGGACGACGAGCCCTTGCTTGCGCCCCTGCCCCAGCGGATGCGGCTACTCCCTCTCGGCGACGGACACCCACGAGGCCTGTCCTATCTGCCTAGGGATCCTGCATGCGAGAAAAGCGCTGGAATCCCCTGACTCTTGCCCCCACTACTGTCGAATGTCGACGGTAATGAGGAAACGCCGCGATGACACGTTGGCCAAATCCGTGGCAAGGCCGTGGCGCTGAGAGTCGCACGTCGCACAAGTCGCTCACTCCCCAGTCGGGGCCTGAGAATGCGGACCTGGAATGCAGCGGCCGGGTCGGGATGAAAATGTGTCGGACTCCTCTGTTACAGTCGAGGACTTTACGCCTGAAGTGTCCGACCAAGACGCAGAGTATGGTTATGAGGAAGGAAATTTGGATTCCTCCTACAACCTGGCGCAAACCCTACCGGGACCGGACGGGTCGGTCCCCGCCCTGTTCGACCTGTGCTATAGGGCGGCAGATGCCCTACAGGTCGCGTGGCCAGACCCCACGCCTCGCTAGCAGGCTACGAGGCTAGCGGGGAACTACTTCTATCCCAAGCAGCCGATAACATCGCAAAAATTACCCGTTTTTCCGGACTTCCTCATGGAGCTGAAACGCTCCTGGGCGGAACCTGGAGCTCCCATGATGCTGCCATTATCCCGACTCCTGGATGTCGCAGGAATGGAGTCTGCGGGCCTCGCTAGCACACCCCCGATAGAGGAGACACTGGCGGTCTACCTGGCCCCAGCGGCTACGGGGTCAAAACCAGCGCTACCCAGCAAGGCCTGCCATGCTTCGGAGAAACAGCTTGAAACGTGCTACAAAGCTCAGGGCCTTGTAGCTTGTGCCTTAAATGTATCGTCCATGGTGCAAGCGTACTTGGCGGAAAAACTACAGGATCTCCAAGTGCTAAAAAATGAGCAGGCTGCAACGGAGGCCGTGGAGGAGGCCCGCCGCGCCTCTGACTTTGTGCTCCGCATGATGGGGAAAGTAGCCATTTCTCAAGGCAGACCAATGACGGAAATGATTGTCGCCCAACGCCACCTTTGGCTAACGTTGTCGGACCTTCCGGAAAGCCAGAGGTCAACCTTCCTTCAGCACCTGATCGAGTCGACGGGACTCTTCGGGGAAGCCCTGGAACGTGTCCAGGTCAGGCTGGAACAAAGGAGCAAACAGGCGGAAGCTCTCCGCGAGGGGCTGCCGAGAAAAGGCTTTGCACCCCCGAAGGAAGACATGCGCAACTTTCCATGGAACAGACCCGTCGGTGACAGTGAGAACTTCCGGTACGCCCGGGCGCCTCTTCAGCGAGACACTTAACCCGGGCGCCTCTTCACGAGACACTTAAGCCCGAGTTGCTCCCGGTAGGTCTGGATGGCGCCTTACAAGGCAGGCTACCACTACTGGTATATGAATGTCTGAATGAATGGGTGGATGGCTGGTATTGTAAAGCGCTTTGGGGCTCCTCACAGGGGGCTGGAAAGTGCTATATAAATAAGCTCCATTTACCATTTACCATTCAGCGACCCAGCGTGGAACTCAGATTCGGGCCTGATGAAACGGGACGAACTGACACTTTTACAGGTTTACCCGCCCACGAGGTACGGGAACCTAACTGTTTGAGCCCAGTCTCTACTTGTAAAAAACTACGAGAAGCTGGTGACATGTGTTTGCACACCAAACATGACTCATCTACTGTATGTGTATTCAGAACAAACAGTTTCATGCATGTACAAAAATAAAGGTACCAAAGCACAAACTGCCCTGGTTCTTGACTCGAGTCCATTTTTTATAAACAAACCATGTGGTCAAACTATGAACCACAGCAGAATACACGAGTTCTGCCGGAAGCGGTCAGATCTCGCAATATCTTCTGTAGGGCTGACCAGTCTGCTCGAGGGAGCACGAGAGGGGTCAAGGGTCACCCCTCCAGCACCAAAACACGACGAGCAGCAATTGGGCATGCCTTCTAGGCTCAGGGTGCACGCGCAGGCCTGGAAGGCATGTCTACCAAATGATTGGGTCATGACAACGATACGTCATGGACTCAGGTTGCAGTTCGCTAGGAGACCGCCCCCCTTCACAGGGGTACTGCAATCTAAGATTAACTCCACATGCGCACATGTGTTGAGGGAGGAAGTTTTAATGATGCTGCAGAAGGGAGTGATAAGTTTGGTCTTGAGACGCAAACTACGCTCTGGCCACTACAGTAAGTACTTCCTGTTGCCAAAAAAGGATCGTTCTCTGAGACCGATTCTAGATCTAAGGGCTCTGAACAAAAGAATAAAAACTTTTAAGTTCAAGATGCTTACACTGCGACAAGTCCTCCAGTCTGTGAGACCGGGAGACTACACATGTACAGTTAATTTGAAAGATGCCTATTTTCATATAGGCGTGTGTAGGAAACACAGAAAGTTCCTCCGTTTTGCTTTCGAAGGGAACGCTTATGAATTCAAAGCTTTACTTTTCGGTTTAAAGACTGCTCCTCGTACATTTACTAAATGTCTGGATGCAGCCCTGACCCCCCTTAGGAATCAAGGACTTAGGGTTATGATTTACTTGGATGACCTGCTGATTCTGGCTGGAAGCAGAATGCAAGCCTAGTCACACTCCTGTAAGGTGATTTCTCACCTGGAGTCTCTCGGTTTTGTCATAAACCTACAAAAAAGCGATCTAACTCCATCACAGATTACCATATTTCTGGGGGTACAGATCGACACTGTTCAATACAGAGCATGGCTCTCAGAGGAACGAGTTTCCTCTATTCGCCATTACTTGGAAAGATTTAAACTGGACCATCGGGTCCCTATACAAATGTGCCAATGCCTTTTAGGCCTCTTGGCGGCATCCATACCCTGTGTGCCACACGCGTTGCTAAAAATGGGGGCCATACAAGTATGGCTGAACCAACAGATTCAACTCGCCCTGCCCAGTCGAGCAGGAAAAGTTAAGATAGGTACAGAGTGCCTGGAGGCCCTGGAACCTTGGAGAGATTTGTCTGTCTTCATGGACGGGGTCCCACTGGGAAGGATGTCATCTCATGTGGTCATCCTGACGGACGCCTCAAAAACGGGATGGGGAGCGATCTGTAGAAATCAGAATGCCCGCTGCCTCTGGAATGAACAGGAAGCGAGATTAAATATCAACTTCCTGGAATGGTTGGCCGTATTCCTGTCATTAAAATGCTTCTTCAATAAAGGTCTGATTGCCGGGCAGCATGTCCTGGTTAAATCTGATAACAGGACCGTAGTGTCCTTCATTAACAGGGAAGGAGGGACAAGGTCCCGGGCCCTTCTTGGACTAACACAAAGGATGCTCACATGGAGTGCTCCGTCAATCCTGTCACTCAGGGTGACTCATGTCCCCGGTAAACTAAATTATGGAGCAGATGCCCTCTCAAGAGGGCCTCTCCTGGCATCAGAATGGTGCTTGAACCCACGAATTGTGGAGCAGGTCTGGTCACGATTTGGGAGAGCCTCGGTCGACTTGTTCGCCTGCAGAGCTAGCTCACAGTGTGACCTTTACTTCTCTTTGAAGGAAACAGATGCACCGTTGGGAACGGATGCTCTGGCCCATGATTGGCCAGCAGGGGTGCTGTACTATGCTTTTCCACCTGTCCCTCTGATCGAGGTGACACTGGAACGTGTACGTAAGGGAGCCCTCTCTCTGATACTGATAGCCCCCAGATGGCCGCAGAATTCGTGGTTCCCGGAGTTGATCTCAATGTTATCAGGGATACCATGGCAATTGCCTCCTTACACACTGTAAACCCAAATTAGTAATCATTACTAAAGCAGAATGTGGAAAGCGATTGCGAGGGGATCTCCAGTTTTTACAAAATCAAAAACTAAACAAATCAAGCTCTGTTTACATAAAGTCTTGTGTCCAAGATAATCTTGTACTAAAAAACTCAAGTTTTTAAAACCATTGTTTACGAGTAATTAACTCAACCATTAATCATATATATCAGTAATCATTACCCATGATGATCAGTATTTGTTTCTCATGTTTATCAGTATTCATTTCTCATCTTTTTTAGTTAGAAATACTAAATGTAAATAATAATAATAATAATAATAATAATAATAATAATAAATTAGATTTTTTTAACATTACACAATAATTGTCTGTATACTACCTGTTGTTTCTTACACAAAAAATGACAATTTAATTTATTTTTCACAAATTTATTGCAAAAATAGTGGAATAGTAACATTTTAAACATGTAAATCTGAGTACACATTTCACCATGTTCAAGAATTTAAACTTTAGTACAAAACTAAATCTGAGTAAAGTGCTAAGTCAATACAATTCTGCATTTAAGCCTTTACAAAAATGGATTTTCAAACGTTTTACCAAATTAACCATTTTACTTTGATAGGTGAAATTAAGAATGTTAATATCTTGTGCAAAGGGGAACATGCTTACATAACATCTTATGATCTGAGGTACCCTTTATCATTTACATCATTAATCTGGTCAAAAGACTAACATGGAACCCTTCAATGGCTTCGACAGGTAAATTGTCTTTAAAAAAAAGTGTCCGTACAGTTCTTTTATTTGGAAGCCTTAATGATAAAAAAATAAATAAAAATTAAAAATAAAAAAAAAAAAAAAAAAAATTTTCAACAAAAAAATTAACTAGCATGGTGGCACTAACAATTGTTTAAAACAAGTAATGATGAACAGGAAAGTTTCTGTGTAACAGTTACATTACAACACTTGTTCACATTATGTTTGTATTTGAAAGACGGCTACAAACTAAACTTCAGCAGTAAAACAATAAACTTCTAGCTGCTAAATAGGATTTTTTTCCCCATCTAACCAAAAGTAGAGCACCTGCAGCATTTTTACACAAGTTGAATTTTCTGTTTGAATTCTCAGCTTCAACTCAATACTTCCCAAATGAGGGGGGGGGGATACAGTACCTGTTGAATGAACAGGAGTGTATTTCTGATTTTCTTTGGGTAGTTTACATGGAGTTCATATGTGAGCCCAAAAAGGAGTCTCACAGCTTCTGGCAGGGTCATGAGCTTTTCCACAAAAATGTCGCCCTCATTGACGATTTTCAGGCTCGCCGGGTGAAGATCTGATGTTGGGGGGAGACACCTTCAGGATTCAGCAACAAGGTCCCAACGTCCATTTGGCCAAAGAACTCATCACCATCCTAAAGATAAACAAAAAAATAATTGCCATAAATAAAACCATTAGGGAATAAAATTGCTGAACTACAACAGACCACCATGACAGAACAGGAATTGTATCAAATACAGTTTATGCTAACATAATGATAACTACTGTTTGGTCAAGCATTTTGAAATTTTCTAACAATGAACATTGTAAAATCAGTATTGGTCTAAGGACTATTTGAGAGATCTTCTTGGTCATTTTGTCACTATTTGACTGAAATGGGAAAACTTCTAAATTGGTTGTTTTTATATAATATTATTTAATATGGGACCATTGTAGTCGTCACTGCACATAAACACATAGTCAGGGTGTGATCATGAAGGACAGAATAAGATTCCTGCAGCAGGTCTTTTTCCACAATCCTTTAGAATCCCATACAAATTACAAGAAAGAAAGAAATTAGTGTGCTGTTCAACTGGAGAATGACCATCAGAATAATATGTGTACCTGCTTATTAGTGAAGAATGCAGGCCAGCGTTTCATCAGAAGGCTTGGTGGTGATGTCTCCACAACGTCATCCCTCCAAATGTTAGGTCCACATTTTGTTTTGTCTTTTATTTGGCGCACAAATCCAATATGGCGGTTAGATAAAAAAAAAATAGTGTGCTGTACAACTGGACAATGACCATCAGAATAATATGTGTACCTGCTTATTAGTGAAGAGTGCAGGCCAGCGTTTCATCAGAAGGCTTGGTGGTGATGTCTCCACAACGTCATCCCTCCAAATGTTAGGTCCACATTTTGTTTTGTCTTCTATTTGGCGCACAAATCCAATATGGCGGTTAGATAAAAAAAAGAAGAAATTAGTGTGCTGTACAACTGGACAATGACCATCAGAATAATATGTGTACCTGCTTATTAGTGAAGATTGCAGGCCAGCGTTTCATCAGAAGGCTTGGTGGTGATGTCTCCACGCCATCCCTCCAAATGTTAAGTCCACATTTTGTTTTGTCTTCAATTTGGCGCACAAATCAAATATGGCGGTTAGACTAAAAAATAAATAAATAAATAAAATAAAATTTAATGTACTAACACAGAATATAAGACAATACTGAAGTTAGCTTCCGATTCCAGCTTCCGATTCGGCAAATGACTAAAGGGATATTACAACTAATATTTCAGTACCTTGAGCGGGTTTAATCTGCTCTAGCTCAAAAACTACAACACCTAGACTCGTCAAACCAGGATTAAATTATTCTAGACTAATAGAAGGATATATAAAACTAAGTTTGAGCTTTGTGAAAACTTTTTCTGATTTGTGAAACTTCAACTAAATTTTTTGTTTTAAATCATTTTTAGGCTACTGGACCATATTAGACCTGGTCCAATTCAGAAACCACAACACCTGGACTTTTCAAGCCAGGACTAAATTATTCTAGACTAATAGATTGATATATAAAACTAAGTTTGAGCTTTGTGAAAACTTTTTTCTAATTTGTGAAACTTCAACAAAATTTTTTTTTTTTTTAATCATTTTTTGGCTACTGGACCATATTAGACCTGGTCCAATTCAGAAACCACAAAAAATGATGAAAAACAAACTTTGTTGAAGTTTCACAAATCAGAAAAAGTTTTCACAAAGCTCAAACTTAGTTTTATATATCATTCTATTAGTCTAGAATAATTTAGTCCTGGTTTGAAGAGTCCAGGTGTTGTGGTTTATGAACTGGACCAGGTCTAATATGGTCCAGTAGCCTAAAAATGATTTAAAAAAAAAAAAAAAATTTTGTTGAAGTTTCACAAATCAGAAAAAGGTTTCACAAATCCCAAGCCTGCTTTCAAATATTCTTCTATTAGTGTAGAATAATATAGTCCAGGTTTGAAGAGTCCAGGTGTTGTGGTTTCTGAGCTGGACCAGGTCTAATATGGTCCAGTAGCCTAAAAATGATGAAAAACAAATTTTGTTGAAGTTTCACAAATCAGAAAAAGTTTTCACAATGCCCAAACTTAGTTTTATATATCCTTCTATTAGTCTAGAATAATCTAGTCCTGGTTTGAAGAGTCCAGGTGTTGTGGTTTCTGAATTGGACCAGGTCTAATATGGTCCAGTAGCCTAAAAATGATAAAAAAAAACAAATGTTGTTAAAGTTTCACAAAATCAGAAAAAGGTTTCACAAATCCCAAACCTGTTTTAAAATATTCTTCTATTAGTGTAGAATAATCTAGTCCAGGTTTGAAGAGTCCAGGTATTGTGGTTTCTGAGCTGGACCAGGTCTAATATGGTCCAATAGCCTAAAAATGATGAAAAACAAATTTTGTTGAAGTTTCACAAATCAGAAAAAGTTTTCACAAAGCTCAAACTTAGTTTTATATATCCTTCTATTAGTCTAGAATAATTTAGTCCTGGTTTGAAGAGTCCAGGTGTTGTGGTTTCTGAATTGGACCAGGTCTAATATGGTCCAGTAGCCTAAAAATGATTTAAAAAAACAAACAAATTTAGTTGAAGTTTCACAAATCAGAAAAAAGTTTTCACAAAGCTCAAACTTAGTTTTATATATCCTTCTATTAGTCTAGAATAATTTAGTCCTGGTTTGACGAGTCTAGGTGTTGTAGTTTTTGAGCTAGAACAGATTAAACCCACTCAAGGTACTGAAATATTAGTTGTAATATCCCTTTAAATGGTAAATGGTAAATGGAGCTTATTTATATAGCGCTTTCTAGCCCCCTGTGAGGAGCCCCAAAGCACTTTACAATACCAGGCATCCACCCATTCATTCAGACATTCATACACCGGTAGTGGTAGCCTGCCTTGCAAGGCGCCATCCAGACCTACCGGGAGCAACTTGGGGTTAAGTGTCTTGCCCAGGGACACAACGACACATGGTGGGCGGATGCGGGATTCGAACCTCCAACCTTCTGATCGGGGGTCGACTGCCATTACCACTGTGCCACGTCCGCCCCTTTAGTCATTTGCTGAATCGAAAGCTGGAATCGGAAGCTAACTTCAGCGTCGTGAATATAAGCAAAATTCACTACATCACCAGGAATGATTGTAAGAACTGAAGGAATTTCAGTTTGGGTGTTCAAATGAGCCAGGCGTCTCTTGAAGCAAAGATGATTTATTGAAAAAGATACAGGTTAACAGAATAAGCAGACATTATTTGATCAATATGCATATACGATCGGAGGATTCGTTGAACAGACCTTTCGCTCGAAGTCTCATCAAGGAATGCCAGTTCACTCCTCTGCTGTGAGATATCATAAAATGTTTTGGGCTCCTTCTGTGGTGTGATTGGTCAGGCGAACTGATAGCGATGGTTGCCACAGCGACTGAGATTTATAGCCGTGCCAAGGTCTCTCTGCAGTGACCTGCATCAGATTGTGTGTGCCTCTTTGTTTAAGCATAAGCTAAAAAGAGTTTGGATTCAAACTAGTTTCCTTTGACATTTGTGTTTCTCCTGTGGCCCATTCTGTGTCATGAACTAAGTGTGTTGCATAAATTAAGTGTATGTGTTTATACTAAAGATGTACCTGTTATTTCAGCCAAATTCTGTGTCTGCTTTGCCCTTCCCCCCTGTGGGACGTGTTGGCCTCTGAGAGTTGCTTCAAGCTGCAGGTCTGATCAAAACTGCACACCGGTAAGAGTAACATGTGCACAGTATAAACATGATTGTATAAAACCTTTGTGATTACATGAAACACAGTTGTGAATGAGTATACCTTTGTGATTACATGAAACACAGTTGTGAATGAGTATATAGGTTTAATCATAATAACGTATATCTTCTTCTTCTTTCGGCTTTTCCCTTTTCAGGGGTCGCCACAGCGAGTCATCCTCCTCCACCTCACTCTGTCCTCTGCATCCTCTGTCCTCACTCCAACCACCTCCACGTCCTCCCTAACTGCATCCATATATCTCCTCTTTGGTCTCCCTCTTTGTCTTTTTCCTGGCAGCTGCATTTCTAACATCCTTCTACCAATATAACCACTGTCCCTCCTCTGGACATGTCCAAACCATCTCAGTCTGGCCTCCCTAACTTTATCTCCCAGTTGTTTAACATGTGCTGTACCTCTGATGATCTCATTCCTGATCTTATCCATCCTTGTCACTCCTAAGGAGAACCTCAGCATCTTCATTTCTGCCACTTCCAGTTCTTTCTCCTGTCTTTTTGTCAATGCCACTGTCTCCAGACCATACAACATAGCTGGTCTCACCACTGTCTTGTAAACTTTTCCTTTGACCTTTGCTGACACCTTTTTGTCACAAATCACTCCTGAAACTTTTCTCCATCCACTCCATCCTGCCTGGACTCTCTTTTTCACCTCTTTACCACATTCCCCATTTTCCTGGACAGTGGACCCCAAGTACTTGAAGTCCTGCACCTTTGTGACCTCTGCTCCTTGTAGCCTCACTGTTCCACTGGCCTCCCTCTCATTCACACACATGTACTCTGTCTTACTACGACTGACTTTCATTCCTCTTCTTTCAAGAGCATACCTCCACCTCTCCAAGTTCTCTTCCACTTGTTCCCTGTTCTCACCACAGATCACAATGTCATCTGCAAACATCATAGTCCATGGGGATTCCTGCCTGACCTCATCTGTTAGTCGGTCCATCACCAGAGCAAACAAGAAGGGGCTCAGAGCCGATCCTTGATGCAATCCCACCGCCACCTTGAAGCTATCTGTCACTCCCACAGCACATCTCACCACTGTCCTGCTGTCCTCATACATGTCCTGTACCAGTCTAACATACTTTTCTGCCACTCCAGATTTCCTCATGCAATACCACACCTCTTCTCTTGGTACCCTGTCATATGCTTTTTCTAAATCCACAAACACACAATGGAGTTCTTTCTGACCCTCTCTGTACTTCTCTATCAACATCCTCAAAGCAAAGATGGCATCTGTGGTGCTCTTTCTTGGCATGAAACCATACTGCTGCTCACAGATAGTCACATCTTGTCTAAGTCTTGCTTCCACAACTCTCTCCCAGATCTTCATTGTGTGGCTCATCAACTTAATTCCCCTGTAGTTGCTACAACTCTGTACATCACCCTTGTTCTTAAAAATGGGAACCAGCACACTTCTTCTCCATTCTTCAGGCATTTTCTCACCCTCAAATATTCCATTAAATATTTGAGTCAAAAACCTCACTGCCATCTCTCCAAGACATTTCCAAACCTCCACTGGTATGTCATCAGGTCCTACTGCCTTCCCCTTCTTCATTCTTTTCAGAGCTTTCCGGACTTCACCCTCACTAATCTTTCCCACTTCCTGGTCCACAGTTTCTATTACCTCCACTCTTCTTTCTCTTTCATTCTCTTCATTCATTAGCTCCTCAAAGTAATCCTTCCATCTTCCCATCACACTCTCCTCACTTGTTAGAACATTCCCATTCCCATCTTTAATAAGCCTAACCTGCTGCACATCCTTTCCAGCCTGATCCCTCTGTCTTGCCAATCGGTACAAGTCCTTCTCGCCCTCTTTAGTGTCCAGTCTCCCATATAACTCATTGTACGCCCTCTGCTTTGCTTTAGCTACTTCCCTCTTTGCTCTATGTCCCATCTCCTTATATTCCTGTCTCCTCTCTTCAGTCCTCTCACTGTCATATTTCTTCTTGGCTAATCTCTTTCTTTGAATGGCGTCCTGCACTTCACTATTCCACCACCAGGTTTCCTTATCATCCATTCTCTGTCCAGATGACACACCAAGTACCTTCCTACCTGTCTCTCTAATTACTGTTGCTGTAGTAGCCCAGTCACTTGGAAGCTCTTTCTTACCACCCAGAGCCTTTAACAGCTCGTCTCTGAATTTCTCACAACATTCTTCCTTCTTTAGCTTCCACCATTTGGTCTTCTTCTCTGGTTTTACTCTTTTTCTCTTCTTCGCAACAACAGTCATTCTACACACAACCATCCGATGCTGTTTGGCCACGCTCTCCCCTGCTACAACTTTACAGTCTCCAATCTCTCTCAGGTTTCCTCTTCTACACAGAATGTAGTCGACTTGTGTACTCCTTCCTCCACTCTTATAGGTCACTCTATGTTCCTCCCTCTTTTGGAAATAGGTATTGACTATAGCCATTTCCATTCTCTTGGCAAAATCCACCACCATCTGTCCTTCCTGGTTTCTTTCCTTGACACCAAACCTACCCATCACTTCCTCATCCCCTCTGTTTCCTTCACCAACATGTCCATTCAGGTCTGCTCCAATCACCACTCTTTCCTCCCTGGGAATACTCTCTATCACTTCATCCAAATCTTTCCAAAATTATCTTTCTCCTCCCCATCACATCCAACCTGTGGAGCATAACCACTTACTATGTTTAGCATCAGACCTTCTACTTCTACCTTTAGACACATCACCCTATCTGACACTCTCTTCACATCTACTACATTCTTTGCCAACTCCTCCTTCAGGACCACCCCTACTCCATTTCTCTTTCTATCCACACCATGGTAAAACAGTTTGAACCCTGCTCCAATACTGCGAGCCTTGCTGCCCTTCCACTTGGTCTCTTGGACACATAAAACATCTACCTTTCTTCTCTGCATCATGTCAGCCAGCTCTCTACCTTTGCCTGTCATTGTCCCCACAATCATAATAACGTATATAATGGTGATTTATCCTTCACTCCCTCTCTCGGCCGATCTTTGATCGGCCGAAACCAACAGCTGAACTCCAGGTGGGCCCCCTGAAGAGGACCCCAATCCCAACACCACACCAAAACAAACAAATCATCAAACTAAAATCAATGCAATGTAAATAAACTACCAAAATCAACTAAATCTAACCCAAACCCCATCTGACTCCAAAACTAAACAATAATCAAACACCAAAGTAATAATCACATGCCAGTATCTAAACCAGCCTAATCTATGAAAACATAAAAGGATAAATGCAACCACCACCTTAACTCCATCGTCCTCCTAGGACTCCTCCAAGAACCACTCATCACCTCTACAGGTATCTGGTCTCAGCCAAATACATGTGATGCCCCTCATCCGGTACTGGACCGCGTCTGACCTGCATCATGGGAAACACTGTCCCATGAACATCCACATCCCTCGGAACAACCATTCTGGAGATCATTGCTCGCGCACAAGGCGTCACACACCCCATAAACACGCAAAATAGAACCAGAATAGCTAGCGGAAAAGCCAAGATCTTAAAGAACACCTGAGTCCATGATCCACTAGTGAACCAGGACAGCACATCCCACTGTCCAGCAGGTGCATCCGCTGCTTTCGCCTTCTGAAGCTCTCTCAGCTGTGTCAGGGCTGCGGTCACCCTGGCCTGTGGGTCAGAGCTAGTCTCGTCAGGAATGTAAGTACAACAGGTATTTCTACCTATTATTTCGCACACTCCCCCTTTCGACGCTGTCAATAAATCCAAAATCAATCTGTTTTGCAAAACCATAATCCTGAGAGCAGTTAACTCAGCCGAGATGCCCTCAAACGCCTTAATTGTAGAATTAATAAACACACCAAAACGGTAATCTAACGTCTCCAAACGCAACATCAGCTTACCTACACCTGCCCATGGAAACAGAGAAAGTATGACTTTCTCACCTGTTGTCCAATGTTTAAACTCCTGTGGGACATCTGAACCCCAGATGGAGTCATGAGGTTTGAGAACAATTGCTCTCTTCTCACGAACATAATGAGACCCATTGCTGACTGAGGCCATGAATGAGTCATCAGTCACCGCCACAGGTGCGCACAGTCCGGTCCAGTTCGCAGGTAAGGACAACAGCACAGCATGACCACACAACCAAGCCAAATCCTCCACAGGAAACGTCCCATTCACTCCAGGAACCCCCACGTGAATGTTCCCAGGGTGGTACACCGCCTGGCAGCTCTTGGTTGGCAGCGAGCCAACCACCACCTGATGTGAGTCTTGGTGATGCACGCGGTGTACACAAATCGGGAACTGTTCACCAGGTGTCCACTCCACATACTGGCTCAGCACCACCACCGGGTCAGACTGTGTCAGCTCATACCTTCTAGCCCTCACACTTCGCTGGTTGTTTGATGAATCCCCTGGAACTGTACTGCAAAAAACAGAAAGACAACTTGCGTTCTAAAGGCTTCACACTCAAGGGCAGGTGGGATGCAGTGACAGGAAGCTTTGTGCAATCAAAAAAGGCGTTCAATACAGGATGTCATGTCCTGGACGACTGAGAATCTTCACCAGCATGAAGCTTTGTGCATACATAACATTCAGAACTATGGCGCCCCCTGGCTAAAAACTGAGCATACTTATACCAGCTGTTCATCTGGAAGCTGTGAGACAAGTTGAGAGTCAACTGATCAATATCCTGGATTTGTGACCATGCCCTAAGTCTGGGGACCTCTCTCTTGTCCCTTGAATGATCCACTGCGCGACACCTCTGCAGACCTGGTATAACACAAAGAGATTCCAGCAGCAAAACGATCAGAATCATGATCAACATCATCACACTTCC
>JBBPBX010066849.1:6963-19563 GCA_038048925.1 Garcialebias charrua
TGATAATTTATGTTAATATTAAATATCGATTATTAATATTAATAATTGTTCAGATTAATAATCATTGATATATTATTAAATTATTAATTATCATTATGTGGCTGAGATGGTGTAGAGGCAGGGCAGCCGGCTCAGGACCAGAAGGTCTCGGGTTCGATCCCCGGTCACGGCATACCTCGTTGTGTCCCTGGGCAAGACACTTAACCCCGAGTTGCTCCCGGTAGGACAGGCAGCGCCTTGCAAGGCAGTCTACCGCTACCGGTGTATGAATGTGTGGATTAATGGGTGGATGGTTGGTACTGTGAAGCGCTTTGGGGCCCCTCAAAGGGGGCTGGAAAGTGCTATATAAGTAAGCTCCATTTACCATATATA
Organism: Garcialebias charrua; assembly: GCA_038048925.1. Lineage (NCBI taxonomy): Eukaryota > Metazoa > Chordata > Actinopteri > Cyprinodontiformes > Rivulidae > Garcialebias > Garcialebias charrua. The sequence continues at coordinate 7,336 of JBBPBX010066849.1, forward strand.
TATAATTAATATGTAAAGCCTTAGAATTTAAAGTAGGTTTTCTTTTTTGTTCCATCTCTGGTATGTAAACATGTTTCAGGCTCTTTAATGTCTTCATTAGGAAATTCATGGAGCTCAGGTCAAAATTAGGTGTGTGTAGAACAAACACCAGTGGGCACAAGTAGAGCAATAGTGTGGTCATGCAGATGCCAGACTGTCAAATAGGCAGTCAAAGCTGTGGTCTGGTTATCCAACACAGACCATTTCACAGAAATTTCTAAATTTCTAGATATATATCTTATATCCTCATTTAAAGACTGTGTAAAGTGAATTTCAATATTTTCTTCAATAAACATTATAAATGTCATAATTGTAATCTTGTAAATGAGTAAAAAGTCTCAAAATTGTAGCTCAATTAATTTTGGAGTTATAGATCAAACTTTGTTTAAAGATATGTCTGCTTCAGGATTTTTTAGGCGTGGTTTAAATGTGACCGCGTTTCGTCACGCGGTCTAAAGCCCCACCCCCTGCAGCTCCAGCCGTATAAATTCGTTCTTCGCATCGGTGGAGCCATTCACTCGCGAATCGCAGATAGCATCAGATAGCAATAGCCATGCGCGTAGCCAGGGGCGGTTCGCCCGGTTCGAACGAACCGCCCACTTTGCCTATGAAGTCCCATCTAGTCATTCTATGAGGGGCGGTTCGTTCGTTTATAAATGTGGACCTTAAAATATAGACACGTCCTGGTAGCTCACTGGAAACGCATTACTTTGCCTATGAAGTCCCAACTAGTCATTCTATGAGGGGCGGTTTGTTTATAATAAATGTGGAGCTCAAAAATACACACGTCCTGGTGGCTCACTGGGTAATGCATTGCGCCGTTAGCTGTTCCTAACCTTATTTTTTTAGATTATTTATTCATTCCAGATTAAAAAAACTTTATGCTTTATTTCTTGTTGTTTTGTTAATAGTTTTCTTGTGTTTTTTTAATCTGGAATGAATAAAAGAATTAAAAAAAACGTCCCATGTGGGAATTGAACCCATAAGGTTCAGATCAGCAAGCTAACGCTCTTCTCACTGAGCTATCGAGGCATGCATGTCTGAAAAGTATTTTGTTCATTGTTAGCTAGCTAATCAATTATGCCTCGTTCCTGCATCTTCCCTGGATGTCGCAATGGTCAGGGCACCCGCTTGGTGACTTTATTTAATTTACTTGATCTCTGCTGCTGTCAGCCGCGGACACACAGAGTGGACCTCACGTCCCCCGCGCGCAGCCACTGAGAGTCACTGAGAGTGGACCTCACACGTCCCCCGCGCGCAGCCACTGAGAAACAGAGTGGACACACCGTCCCCACGCACAGCCACTAGCTGTGTTTCCATCCATTTTCATTTCGAATTTTTAGCTACCTCGCAAATATGTAAATACAAATTAATGCAGATCAGAAGTGTTTCCATCTACTGGCTTGAAGCGCTTCTTCCAAGCCGCGCACAGCGTCATTACGTCAGACGTCAGCGTCATTACGTCAGACGTCAGCGTCATTACGTCAGACGTCAGCACTGCGCATGTCTACAGTAAACAGGAAGTAGCGGTTGAAAACAGAACCCGGCCACACATCTCGTCAAAATGGAGAGAATATTTCAGGTACGTGTTGCTATCGGGCGAGTTGTATTTATTCTGTCATGCCAACTAGTTTTAGCGATGTTACATGTTGTCCGGAGCGGAAACAGCTGAACGTCACGTGACGTGAATGTTCGCTACGTCAGAAATGAGTCGGAAAATGTGTTTCCATCTGTCGTTTAGCGCATCTCAAATCCCAAAAACCACCTCAAGCGAGCGTATAAACTTTTTAGCGCATTTCAGGAAGTAACCTCGCATTTTGCCGTTTCCATTAAGCTTTTCTGCTGCGATATTTCAAAATGCGCACCTAGAAACCTTGATGGAAACACGGCTACTGACAAACAGAGTGGACTCTGTTTTCGCTGAGTCCTTTCTGGACTGTGGACTCAGAACTCCCAGGCTGCCAGCCTTCGCGAACATCTTCAGGGGGCAGGACACGGGGGCAGTACTGTGCTGAAACCACGCCCACGCGCTGACACGCCCCCAGCGTTTCAGACCAGGGCACAATTATGTTTTTTCATTATTTTTGTGACTTAATTTTATAAGGAAAACAATGTTTTTAATCAGTCAGATTTATATGGGTGATTAATAACACATATTTATGCCGTGTGACAAACTCTAAACACAAATTTAATTTCACTTTACACGGTCTTTAACTTAAAATGTTGAGATATTAATTTTGGTCCATATTGCCCAGCCCTATTAAGGACCCACTGCAGTTTGCTTATCGGCATGGATTTGGAGTTGAAGATGCCATCATACACCTGCTTCATCAAACTCACTGCCATCTAGAAAAGGCAGACAGCACTGTGAGAGTCATGTTCTTTGATTTCTCCAGTGCATTTAACACAATCCAGCCTGATTTGCTTTGTCAGAAACTCCAGAAGACTCAGAGGAGGCCTCAACAACTACCTGACAAACAGACCACAGTTCATGAGACTGAAGGGTTGTGTGTCTAACCAGGTGGGCAGTAGCTCAGGAGCACCACAGAGGACTGTACTCTCAACATTCCTTTTCACTCTGTGCACCTCAGATTTTCAGTACGAAACAGACTTATGTCGTCTGCACAAGCATTAAGATGACTCTGCAGTGGTCAGATGTATCAGATCCACTGTAAGACAGATTGCTACAAGAGATCCTTCCTGCCCACAGCCATCAACATCTATAACAACTCTGATACCAGGATGATGAGTTACATTTAATTTACCTCTGGGATTAATAAAATATTTTTGAATTTAATCTCTGGTATGAGTCAATGAATTGTTCCCAAACTGACAAGAACCAGATTTTAGGATTCAAACTTGACAGCAGACAGAAGGAATAGTTAATGTTTCTATTAATAAGCAGCTGCTGGTGGAGGTCAAAGTCCCAAGGCCAGGCCAATCTGAAGAGACAGGAGAATACTGTAGTGAGCAGGACTTCACTGAGGCGATTTGACAGATACTCAGACAGGCACTAACAGGTAAGGGAGGGGCTACTTGAGAGAGTTGGAGGGGTTGATGTCACCGATGGGGAAGACAGGTTGGGTGTGAGGCAGAGCAGAGCAGTGCATAGTTTTAAGGGAGAACCAGACGGGAGGTCCAGATAAACAGTTAAGGGTCATACACAGGTGATCAGAAGTCCTGGGCCAAATCCAAAATGTGATCCTTGAGGCTTGGTCATGGTAGAGGAAGCAGGGGTCAATACTGTAGACAGAAAGGATAATCAAAAGTAGACAAGGAGCAGGAAAGGCGAGGAATCTGAGACAGGCGTGAGCTCAAGACCAGGCAGAAAAACAAGACTGTGGAACAAACATTGGACATCTCCTGACCGAAGGATTTCAGTAATCTGGCACAGAATGAGTGTGAGCGTGGAGTATAAGTGGGGCTGGTAACAGGTGGACAGCATGAGGACTGATTGTGGTGATTCAGCTGAGTGGGCGTGGTGACAGAAGCACAGAGATGTGACATGAGCCGGGAAAACAGAACATGAAAACAGGTGGGATAAGCAGCTTTTCTTGATGGAGAGCGGAGGCAAAAAGTTTGTGTGAAGAAGCAAACCTGTCGAAGGTAGGAGCTGGACACTTGGCGGATTGCATAAACTGAGCATTGACTGCAGCTTCATGGCCTCCTCCTCAGGAGGAAGTAGTGGAGAGGAATTGAATAGGGTTAGAGCTTATTCCACCACCTTTGATCCAGATAGTGGAGAGGGATGGGGGAAGGGTAAAGCCTTTTCCTCCACTTCAGAAAGAGATAGTGGAGAGGAAACAGAGTGGATTAAAACACAGTCATCAAAAATGAAAAGAAAACAAAGAGACAGGGATAGAAGTTGGTCACATGATAGCAATGACGGAGCTGAACTAAACAAAAAAAGCAAAAATAAACCCTAATTCATCAGGTCAGAGATTAACCTGACCAAATAAAGGTTGAATGAAAAAAAAAGAAGGCTTCAAAAAGAGTTAGACCAGTGGCAGAAGTCACAGGGTTATAACTTATGTAGAGGGGCCAAGATGGTGTTGTGGCAGGGCTTCCGACTTGGGACCCGAAGGACCCAGGTTTAAACCCCGGCCACTACACACCTTGGGGTGTCTATAGCCGTTTTCGCATTGGCCAGCCCTCAATGGCCCGGGCCGCCCCTGGGTGGCTCTGGGCCACCCGCGTTCATTACGCATTTGCCGCAGAGCCGCCTTGAAGTGGGTGGGCAGTTCTCTGGAAGTGGGTGGGGTGCTCTCTTCACGTGGGTGGAGTGTTCGTGTTTTAAGAGAGGAGACTCCGCTAAAAAAAAATTGTTAGCTGGATATATATATATATTAGTGTTTCTGAGTTAAATTTTTGTTAATAACTGATCACAAATCAGCTTATGTTACAACGTAAATAACACGAAGCGCACACCCATTTCCGCCTTTCCGCGCGACCTGAATGTCATTAAACAATAACTAATATTGTCTAACTGTTGCGCGCAGCCAGGGTTTTAAAATATAACTAATAATCTCTAACTTCTACGTGCAGCTAAAATGTTAAGAGGAGTGATCCCTATATGGGTAAGGTGGACACCTGAAAATCCAGTCCGCAGTATAGCTCAAAGCGTTAATGCACTGTCGTTTTGACCCGGCGAAGCGGGTTCGCTTCCCGCCTGGGACAAAGTTATTTTACTTTTTTTTTTTATTGGAGTAAATAAAAAGGAGTTTGTTAACCAAACAAACTCCTTTTTATTTAAAAGAAAATGTGAATAAAGAAAAAAAAGTAAAATAACTTTGTACCAGGCGGGAAGCGAACCCGCTTCGCCGGGTCAAAACGACAGTGCATTAACGCTTTGAGCTATACTCCAGACTGGATTTCCAGGTGTCCACCTTACCCATATAGGAATCACTCCTCTTAACATTTTAGCTGCACGTAGAAGTTAGAGATTATTAGTTATATTTTAAAACCCTGGCTGCGCGCAACAGTTAGACAATATTAGTTATTGTTTTAGTTATTGTTTAATGACATTCAAGTCGCGCTGAAAGGCGGAAATGGGTCCGCGCTTCGTTGTTATTTACGTTGTAACATAAGCTGATTTGTGATCAGTTATTAACAAAAATTTAACTCAGAAAAACTAATTCAGCTAACAATTGTTTTAGGGGTTTCTCGTTTCTGTAGTTAAATTTGAATGAAATTCAACCCTCGCGCTGAGGTTGTTTGAATGAGTCCCGCCCCTGCTGCAAACAACGAATCAAATGTGAGCAGTACATGACGTGAAACTGGGTCCGTGGGGCTCGGCCCGATAGAACCACGGTGGACATGGTTCCAGAACAACGGTGGATCCCGGGCGGAAAAGGTAAATGCGAACACGCCGAACCCGGGTTAGAAGCTGGGAGAGCCGGGGAGGGCTGGCCAATGCGAAAACGGCTTATGAGTGCACACCTATTTCCCCAGCTCCCCGGGCGCTTTCTATGGCTGCTCACTGCACCACCTGGTGGTGGTTGGGTTAAATGCAGAGACGAATTTCGTCTTGTATGGGAAACATACACAGATGACAAAAATGGACATTTACATTTACAAAAACAGGTGGAAGCAATTAGGGAAGAGGAATTTACGATAATAATGGAATTTCAGCAGGAGGCAAGATGCTCTCACCCTATTAAATTGACAAAGGGTATCGAGGAAAAAATAGGAGCTGTGAAGTTAGCTAAAATATTAAACAGAAAAATCCTCATCCATGCAACTTCCAAAAGACAATTAGAGAAGGTACTAAAATTAACATTTCCCTTATCAGTCATGTCACTCGGTGCAACATAAATGCTATGGGAATTGCGCCCCGTGCGATTACCTGAAGGAATACAATCACGCCTTTACGGCAGGGGCGTCAGCGTCGCGCCAGAGACCCTGCCCTCTGGGTACTTAAGCTGCTGACGCCCATCCATCATTCTCTTATTGCCCTTCACCTCGCTTAAACCTGAACTCTCTCTCTTCACGGGACTTCTCTGTTGCTTCATCGCGTGACCAGAGGTGAGCTTGCTCCCTACACAGGGCATACAGAGAATTATTCCTGCGTACTGCTGGGCTAGCGAAAGCTAGTCCGGCACATTTTTCCTTAACCCCAAAGTTTTTTCTTCTCCTCTTTCCGCAGACTGCTTCGCTCGACGGCGCTAACTGCATCACACCACTATCTCTGCTAATTCGTAGCAGGCTAGCCAGCGAAAGCGACGCGATGGAGGAGACGTCTCAAATAAAAAGAGAAAGGATTTTGGAAGGACTCGCTCGTCTTATCTCGGACATGCCTCTGGATAAAGGAAAGCGAAATACAAGACTTCCGAAAAAGACCAGCAGGATGGCGAGCCCAACCTCGCACGCCTGCCCCAGCGGATGTAGTTTTTCCCTCTCAGCGACGAACACCCACGAGGCCTATCCCGTCTGCTTGGGTAACAACAGACAAGCAAGCTGCCGCTGACGTGCTGGATGAAGCCCGCAGAGCAACAGACTTTGTGCTCTGCATGATGCGAACAGCAGCTGTTACACAAGGCAGAGGCATGGCTGATGTGGTCATCGCAATACGCCATCTGTGGATGACCCTAACTGACCTCCCGGAGCGACAAAAAATTCATTTTCTTCACCATTTGATAGAACCGACGGGATTGTTTGGAAAAGCTCTGGATCGAATTCAGACCAGGCTGGACCAGAGGCGCAAACAGGCTGAAGCTCTCTGGGTGGGCATCCCCAGGAGAGCCTTTGCAGGGGGGCGCAATTCCCATAGCATTTATGTTGCACCTCGTTCTCTTCCTTCAGGGAACATGAGTTATGGTGCATAACTTTCAGATTTTATGGGAGAAGATGTTAAAACTTACATCCCAGGATCCAGGATCAAACTGAGAGGGGTGATATCAAGAGTACCATTGGATATGAGTACGGAGGAAATTAAAGAAGAGATTAAAGGGGGGAATGTGACGGATGTAATCAGGATTAAAACAAAAAAGAGGGAGTACTTACAGAAACTATGTTGGTCATCTTGCAATTTGAAACATCAGTGCCTGAGTGTGTGCAGTTGGAATACATTAATTTTAGAGTAAGGGAATATATTCCCAACCCCATCAGACGCTACATTTGTCAAAGAATGGGGCATGTGGCAAAGGAGTGTAGGGGCAAAATCAGGTGTACTAGATGTGGAGGTCCACATGAATACGGCAAATGTGACAAAGACGGTAAAGTGAACTGTTGCAATTGTGGAGGAGAACATAGTGCTGCATTCGGTGGTTGTTCAATTCAAAAGGAAGCAAGAGCAACGCTAAGAGTTAAGACCACTGAAAAAATAACGTATGCAGAAGCTTTAAAAAAGGTTAGGGAAGCAGAGCTACCAGTAATGAGAAAAGTAGAAAATTTGCAGAGATACTCAGAAATGAACTAGATTAGAACACAAAATCAACCAACTTTTATCCCTTAGAGCAGGTGTGTCAAAGTCAAATACACAGAGGGCCAAAAAAAACAAATTTGCTACAAGCCAAGGGCCGGACTGGTTCAAAGTTTATTATGGGCGGCCGTGGTGTAGTGGTAATGGCAGTCGACCCCTGATCGGAAGGTTGGAGGTTCGAATCCCGCATTCGCCCACCATGTGTCGTTGTGTCCCTGGGCAAGACACTTAACCCCAAGTTGCTCCCGGTAGGTCTGGATGGCGCCTTGCAAGGCAGGCTACCACTACCGGTGTATGAATGTCTGAATGAATGGGTGGATGGATGGCTGGTATTGTAAAGCGCTTTGGGGCTCCTCACTGGGGGCTGGAAAGCGCTATATAAATAAGCTCCATTTACCATATAAGGAGGTGATATAAGTTTTTTTCTTCTTTCTGCACTCTTTTCATTCAATGTTTTTTTTTTGATGAATTTGTTTTTTTTTGTCTCTTTTAAATGAATGAATAAATAAATTAAATTAAATGTTAAATAAAGCCTCAATAAACGCTTATGATCTATAATTCATGTGAATAATGCAGAATACCATCCTGATTTATGATCAATAATCCAGGTGAATAACACAGAATAACACCCTGATGCATGCTCAATAATCCAGGTGAATAACACAGAATAACATCCTGATTTATGATCAATAATCCAGGTGAATAACACAGAATAACACCCTGATGCATGCTCAATAATCCAGGTGAATAACACAGAATAACATCCTGATGCATGCTCAATAATCCAGGTGAATAACACAGAATAACATCCTGATGCATGCTCAATAATCCAGGTGAATAACACAGAATAACACCCTGATGCATGCTCAATAATCCAGGTGAATAACACAGAATAACACCCTGATGCATGCTCAATAATCCAGGTGAATAACACAGAATAACATCCTGATTTATGATCAATAATCCAGGTGAATAACACAGAATAACACCCTGATGCATGCTCAATAATCCAGGTGAATAACACAGAATAACACCCTGATGCATGCTCAATAATCCAGGTGAATAACACAGAATAACATCCTGATTTATGCTCAATAATCCAGGTGAATAACACAGAATAACATCCTGATTTATGCTCAATAATCCAGGTGAATAACAGAATAACACCCTGATGCATGCTCAATAATCCAGGTGAATAACACAGAATAACACCCTGATGCATGCTCAATAATCCAGGTGAATAACACAGAATAACATCCTGATTTATGCTCAATAATCCAGGTGAATAACACAGAATAACATCCTGATTTATGCTCAATAATCCAGGTGAATAACAGAATAACACCCTGATTTGCATGCTCAATAATCCAGGTGAATAAAACAGAATAACATCCTGATTTATGCTCAATAATCCAGGTGAATAACAGAATAACACCCTGATTTATGCTCAATAATCCAGGTGAATAACAGAATAACACCCTGATTTATGCTCAATAATCCAGGTGAATAACAGAATAACATCCTGATTTATGCTCAATAATCCAGGTGAATAACAGAATAACATCCTGATTTATGCTCAATAATCCAGGTGAATAACAGAATAACATCCTGATTTATGCTCAATAATCCAGGTGAATAACAGAATAACATCCTGATTTATGCTCAATAATCCAGGTGAATAACAGAATAACATCCTGATTTATGCTCAATAATCCAGGTGAATAACACAGAATAACATCCTGATTTATGCTCAATAATCCAGGTGAATAACAGAATAACACCCTGATGCATGCTCAATAATCCAGGTGAATAACACAGAATAACATCCTGATTTATGCTCAATAATCCAGGTGAATAACACAGAATAACATCCTGATTTATGCTCAATAATCCAGGTGAATAACAGAATAACATCCTGATGCATGCTCAATAATCCAGGTGAATAACACAGAATAACATCCTGATTTATGCTCAATAATCCAGGTGAATAACACAGAATAACATCCTGATTTATGCTCAGTAATCCAGGTGAATAATGCAGAATAACACCCTGATGCATGCTCAATAATCCAGGTGAATAATGCAGAATAACATCCTGATTCATGCTCAATAATCTAGGTGAATAACACAGAATAACACCCTGATTTATGCTCAATAATCCAGGTGAATAATGCAGAATAACATCCTGATTTATGCTCAATAATCTAGGTGAATAACACAGAATAACACCCTGATTTATGCTCAATAATCCAGGTGAATAACATAAACTTTACCTTTTGTGCTGGGCCGAGTGAAGATCAATTGCTGCCTGGGCTGCAAGCTTGTGTTTTAGCTCCGGCACTTTCTGAGTCCGTAAAGAACATTTAGGAGGGAAATCTGTCTCAAATCGTTTGTGCATCGTCTTGAAATGCCGCTCCAAGTTACACTTTTAAGGCAAGGCAACGCTCAAATTACAGATGAGGCAAATAGACTTCGAATTAGAATAAACAAAAAAATAATCCTCCTCCCATTCTGTGTGAAAATAATAAGTTTTCGTTTGCTTGTTCGCTAGTTTTGCATCCATGTTTACTGCGCACAGATAGCTCCACTGCTGTCCTAAAGTCTCGTGAGTCACCGCACCCAAAACTCGCGAGACTATGTCTGTGAGCATACAAGATGGGGAGGGCTGAGGAAAGCGTTGCTGCGCATTGGAATATCGTCACTCCTCCCACCCCCCACCTCCACCACTTCTGCCGGAGTTAGAATGAAGCTGAGCAGCGGACATGTCACCTCCACCACTTCTGCCGGAGTTAGAATGAAGCTTAGCAGCGGACATTTCACCTTGTTAACAGCTGAGAGCCGGCTGCCGGTGTTCTATGGCTTGCGGGCCGGCTCTAATAGTTATTAAATATCATCCAGGGGGCCATAAATAATTGCTTCGCGGGCCGGATTTGGCCCGCGGGCCGCCACTCTGACATATGTGCCTTAGAGGATCAAAAAGCTTGCTCATACAAGTGCATAATAGATGATAAATCCCTGATAGTGGAGAAAGAAAAGTTTGTGACATTCATATGTCATATATAAATGTAACAACACAAATGAAAAAGAAAAGCGATAAAATACAGTCAATAGTAGCAGCAGCAGGTAAATTCTTGGACATAATGGACGTACAAGCAGAACATATACATACCCTGTTAAATATCGTTGAATCCTCAGGAAATGGTCAAGAGAAACCAAAAGAAGCAGAACCTAAAATGGCAGAAAAACAAATGGAAACTAAAAAACAAAAGAAAAACAGAACACCAAATAGAAGATAATGAAGCAGAATAATAAACCAAAAAATATTTTTTTATTTTTTTTTTAAAGCTAAAGCAACAGAATAAAACTTGAAGCTGAAAGAAACAGAGCAACATATTGAAAGTAAAAGCAACAGTACAATATAATATTAATCTTAAAGGTAGAATATGGGGACGGAGGCCATGGGTTGCACACTCATGCTCAGTTGGTGGCGGTATGCACCTATCAGTTGCTTGCAATCCGCCAATAAATTAAATGAAGAAGAAGAACATGAAAACAGGAGCTATGGCAGGAGGGGCAGAAACGTGACAAACTCTCTCTAAATATCAAGTAAAATTCTTTACTAGTAGCAACTTTTTCTCACCATCTCTTAAGGGTTTAAAAATCAAGTACGGTAGTTGTTTTTTTCTGTGTATGGTACAAAGTGTGAGTTTGGACAAAAGTACTAGTAGCAACTTTTTCTCACCATCTCTTAAGGGTTTAAAAATCAAGTACGGTAGTTGTTTTTTTTCTGTGTATGGTACAAAGTGTGAGTTTGGACAAAAGTACTAACAGACAACATTTTCTCAGAAGAGGAGTTGAAGAACATCGTGGAAGTCTCAACAATGTTGCAAAAGGGAGTGATTAGCCTGGTCCCAGGATGTAAGCTACGCTCTGGCCACTACAGCAAATACTTCCTGGTGCCAAAAAAGGATAATTCCCTGAGACCAATTCTGGATCTCAGGACCCTCAACAAGAGTATTAAAACATTTAAGTTCAAGATGCTTACACTGCGGCAAGTTCTCCAGTCTGTGAGACCTGGAGACTACGCGTGTATAGTGGATTTAAAAGATGCCTATTTCCATATAGGTGTATGGAGGAAACACAGGAAGTTCCTCCGCTTTGCCTTAGAAGGTAAGGCTTACGAATTCAAAGCTTTACCTTTTGGTTTAAAGACTGCTCCGTACACATTTACTAAATGTCTGGATGCAACCCTGACCCCTCTTAGGAATCAAGGACTCAGTGTCATTGAATTACCTGGATGACCTACTGATTCTAGATGAAAGTAGAAAGCAGGCTCAGTCACACTCCTATAGGGTGATTCTTCACCTGGAGTCTCTTGGGTTTGTCATAAACCTGCAAAAAAGCGATTTGACTCCATCGCGGGTTACCGTATTTTTGGGAGTACAGATCGATACCGTTCAGTACAGAGCATGGCTCTCAAAGGAACGAGTTCTCTCCATTCGCCGTTGCCTGGACAAATTTAAACTGGACCAACGGGTCCCTGTGAAACCCTGCCAATGCCTCTTAGGCCTCTTGGCAGTAGCCATTCCCTGTTTGCCACACGTATTACTGAATATGCGGCCCATACAAGTATGGCTAAACCAACGAATACAACCCGACCTACCTAATCAGGCAGAGAAGTTTAGGATAGACCCAGAGTGCCTGGAGGCCCTGGAACCCTGGAGAGATTTGTCCGTTTTTACGGAAGGGGTCTCATTGGGAAGGGTGTC
>JBBPBX010066850.1:0-19562 GCA_038048925.1 Garcialebias charrua
AGCTGACACATTAAAGCTGGTCAAACTTTGCTCGGCGGCTCCTCTCATCACTCCGTCCTGGAGTTTATTGCTGAAGGCTGTTTTTGTCCAAGTGGACAAATGTCTGAGCCTGAAGACCAAGGAGACAGCAGCTGTTCAGATCCTGAAGAAGGATCCAGATGTTTCCAGGACTCTGATAAAGAGGTTGATCCCAGACGTGTGTTCATGAAGATTCAACACTTTTCTTTCTGCTCTGCTTGAAGATGCACCACAAGCTGCTCATCTTTCATGACATCATCTAGTTTGTGTCCTCGTCTTGTTTTCCAGATGTTCCTGATGAACATGATCAGTGTCCTGAACACAGAGCCTGTAACCTGGTCCAGTTCTAGGACTGGTTCCAGTACATGGGGCAGACCTGTCTCACCTTTGAGGTGCTGGTGTCCCGTGAAGACTTGATGCCATGTGAAGATGCCATGAATTTTGTCAATACGCATGCGCGCGCATGCGCAGTTGCAATAAGCCAATTGCGTCATCATGGAGCCGTGGGGTCATCGTACGCTGCAAGTTACGAGCAAAATATAAGTCTGTGAATTGTTTTGTGCACAGTATACATGGTGTTATTGTGTATTTACATAATTTAAAGTGTGCAGTGCATTTTCTGAACCGTTTAAAGTGTGCAGCAGTGCATTTTCTGAACCTTCGTACGTAAATTGTTTCGTTGACGTTTTGTGTGTAACATGTGCGCAACTTCGGAGTGAAAACTACGTTTGTTTATGTGCGACCAGTGCAAGTCCGAACCTTGTGAATTTATAAAGACAATATAATCATAATCGACCTGTGCAGATTACTTTTACTAGCATATTTAGTTTTATACCAGCACATTACGATGAAGCGATGAATAACCTGAGAACAGCCTGAAAAGCTCTGAGGTTTAGTATCTACACAGTACTAACGTTGGGCACGTTTTATTAAAAGAGGTGGGACACAATCTTATTTATCTTAAATTAGCACAGACAGAGCGTAGCCCAGAGGTGGGTAGAGTATTCAAAATTTTTACTCAAGTAAAAGTATTGTTACTTGAACCAAATAGTACTCATGCAAAAGTAGTGAGTAGGCATCCAAAAATTTACTTGAGTAAAAGTAATAAAGTACTTTGATTATAACCTACTCAAGTAGTGAGTAACTGCAGAGTACCATCTTGTGTCATTAAATTATAACATGCAAATGGATTTACAAGGAAACATAACTTTAATGAGACTGAACATACATTGTTATAAATAAAAACACAAAGGCAATACCAGCCAAAAGGATTTAGAAATAAACCACTTATCTTTTACATTGTTGTAAATAAAAAAACAAACACAAAAGCAACTGTAGCCCAAATAATTCAGCTAAATAATAATAAACTTGACTTTCTGCAAAACTTTGTTTCTACCAGTAAATGTTGGAACTCATTTTCTTACATTTTGACATCCTATAAACAGCACTAACTGTTTACCAGAATCTCCAATGTCACTCAACATGGCCCGCGTGGAGAGTTTGTTGTGGTCACGTGACTGGTTGGCTTCACTTGGCTGGTTACATGTCAGGTGACAATAAGTTACGCAATAATTTTGCTGCAAATGTTTTTACATACTTGAAACAAAAGTAACTGTAGCGATCAGCAGAAAGCCCATAGTAACTGAGTAAAAGTTGCGGTTTTCTCCCCTAAAACTTACTCAAGTAAAAGTATAAGTCTTTCACATTAAAACTACTCTCACAAGTACAATTTTCTCAAAAAGCTACTTAAGTAAATGTAACGGAGTAAATGTAACTCGTTCCTACCCACCTCTGGCGTAGCCAAAGCCTTAAGTTTCAACATCAGGTGAAACACAAGCAGGAATAAATGTTGATAATTGCTTTATTTTTATTAGTCACTTTAAAACAGGTGTAATACAAGCAGGTCATGCAGCCACACTGCTGCAACACTGTGGAATAAATGCTGATAATTGCTTTATTTTTATTAATTACTTTAATTGTGTTTTGCAATGATAGTGTGCACCTACTGTTTTTAGTTTGTAGTAAGCCTGGATGGAATTTTGGACTCTGTGCAGCTCCTAGAGATTAAATGTCCTCTAAATAGCTCCATGTCATTTGCACAGTTTCGTGTTGGCCAAATTGTGACATCAGATGCTTAGAAGATGAGACGTACCGGTACCTCATTCTTACCAATGGGCAAAGTGGATTCTACGTCCAGGTGAGTAAATGTTGCAATTTTCAGTATATGTACTTATGTGACAGGTATTTGTAAACCTTCATTAAAACATATTGTACATTTATTCTTCCAGGTTCATTCAGCAGACAATGACATGCCTGGAGCTGCAGAGCTGCTCGCTGGTTATCTGGACACCAACAGAACATCTGGAGTTGAACTTTTTTTTTTTGACAAAGATTTTACAGAAAAACAGATGAAACACCTCCATAACTTTTACTTCTCAAACATGCTTACAACAACACATCAAGAACTCTGTATGAAGCTGCTTTGGAGAAAATACCAGTCTTAATTGTTGTTTATATTAGTTTTTATTTTTATTAAAAAAATTAAACTCCAAGGCATAATATCACATTCAGACATATTAACTCCATCCATCCATCCATCATCCATCCATCATCTTCCTCGTGGTTTTACATCATGTCACAGGGGCAGCAGCTTGAGCAGGGAGTGTCCAGACATCTCTTTCCAGAGCAACTTCTTCCATCTCTTCTGGGAGGACTCTTACAGCCTTCCCAGACCACTCCAGCATGTCCTGAGTCTTCCCTGGGGTCTCCTCCCAGTCTACATGTTAACATACAATAAAATGTACAGACAACAATAAACAAATTATTTTGCAACTAACATATTTGTTTACGTGTTGCTTTGCATGTAATTTTTTCAATAGCAAATTAAATGTTGAAGCTATAAAAAATTTGCTTTTTACAAGTTTATATTTGATGCTATCGTATTCAGTTGTACTTCCTTTGTCTTCACAAAACGATCAATGAAAGTGATGTGAATGCTTGTTAAAGTGTAATAACAAATAGCTTTTCAGTTTTCACTTTTTGACATTGTGATGTTTTCAACAGCTGTACTACATCATCCATTGCAAAGCTCTGTCTTAGTTTCGACAAAGTAAGTCAATACAACTTGATCAACAACAGGCAGACAATGACACAGGAGCTAATTGTTGTAAACAGGAAACAACTTACACATTTGATGGAGGACCTTTTTGAATATTTGTGTTCTTCCATCCTTGGATGTGACCACTGACATCAGGCATCACAGGACCAGTTGATGTTGAGCACAGCTACTCTAATGGAACTGTTACAATTGGTGTATATAGTTTTAACAGCTTGACATAAAACAGTGGTTAACTAGCTAGTGGAGGTGTCATACAGCTGTTACCCAGCTAGTGGAGGTGTCATACAGCTGTTACCCAGCTAGTGAAGGTGTCATACAGTGGTTAACCAGCTAGTGAAGGTGTCATACAGTGGTTAGCTAGTGGAGGTGTCATACAGCTGTTACCCAGCTAGTGAAGGTGTCATACAGTGGTTAACTAGCTAGTGGAGGTGTCATACAGCTGTTACCCAGCTAGTGAAGGTGTCATACAGCTGTTACCCAGCTAGTGAAGGTGTCATACAGCTGTTACCCAGCTAGTGGAGGTGTCATAATAATGCTGCGTTCCAGTTGTCCTCGGAGGTCGTAATTACGAGCTTCCGAGCAGTAAAAATCAACTGGAACGCCCCCTCAGGTCGTAATTACAACTCGTGGACTCGGTCTCGCTGCACCGTACCCGAGTTCGCCGAGATCATCGTTTCAAGATACTGACAATCATCACCACAGCATCAATTCGTTAGGCCAGGGGATGAAGGTGTGTCCCATTGTGCAAATGGCCTTCAGTACTTCCATGATGATCCTGTGTGCTGAGGACTGCGAGACATCAAATTTGTCAGACATCTCCCTGAAGCTGTTCTGGTTGGCCATGTACCACAGGAACATCAGGACCTTCTTTTCTACAGGGACTGGTGCTGCACCTTGACAGTGCTCCTTCCTTATGCCTTTCTCCTGCAGCTGCATCATTACAGATGTGAACTGGGTCTTGTTGACTCTGAAATGACGCACAAACTTGTTGTCATCCATGTTCAGCATCACCTCCCATAGTCTTCATGATTATTCCATGTGTCCGTAGGTTTGTGTGTATCAGCAGCATCCTAAAATACAAAGAAATTAAATTGTTTTGTTACTATGGACCATATGAGTCTGAAATAAAGTTTTGATTGATTGAAGTTTAATAACAATTTTAACAATAAACCGTAAAAACGTCTGCTAATGGATTGAGGTAGTAAAAAGAAAAGAAAAACAATGTTCAGCACTTTCTGACTTTATTTATCTAATGATAACTTCTGTACTGCTGCTATAATCCTAAAAGAGATCGAATTAAAACTATAAAGTAGATGTAAGAGCCTCAAGACCATAATTAACAAAAATAAGCTTATTTATAAAAAAAATAAAAACTACTGGTTAAAACAACATACCTGGTTAACATTTCCAGAGCCTCAGAATTGCTTTTCAACTTCGCTGCTGGTCTGGAAACCTTTTTATAATCCAACAAAGCAAGAACAACAACAGCTTCGTAGCGGGCGTCCATCTTGTTTTCGTCATCGTGCCGACAAGCTAACTGGAACCATAGATGTGTTTATATATAATATCTATGACTGGAACGCATTTAACTCGGTGATGACGTCATTCCAGGTTGGTAATTTCGACCTCCGAGGCAACTGGAACGCAGCATAAACTGCTAGTTTCTCTGACTGCTCTGAAAACACATCTCTTTAGACTCGCTTATCCTTAACTCTCTTATTTAAAAATAAATGTATTTTACATTATTTTGTATTTTATATTTTTTCATTATTCTATATTTCAATTTGTTTCTACTGACGTGTCAACTGTGTTTGTTTTGTTTCTTTAGTTTCTTCTTCAGCTGTTAAACTGTCTGCTACAGAAGATCTCACAGTGGATAGATGCAGCCGTGGGTTTGTGCTACCTGTATGGCATCTCCACGATACATGTCTTCACAGCTATATCCATGCGTTTGTGCTACGTGTATGGCATCTCCACGATACATGCAATCTCCACAGAACACTTGTTAGGACTCTCTGACCTGTTGCATGAGGCAAACTGGATGCTGCTGAACACAGATGTGATCTGCCCCACACATCTGCACAGCAGCTGTTTCTTCTAATGCACAACTGATATCTATTGATCTATAGATCTGGATCAACTCCTCACAGCTGTGCTTTGACACACTATATTTAAAAGTAAAACGTTTTAAAGTAGAAATATGAATGCTCATTTTATTGATTTGTATATTTTTATGAATATATCTTAACAGTGTCCGACACCTAAGATAAACCCAATTTTTAAGAAAAAATACTGTACCACATTTGAAATGCAAAGAGTGAACTTTATTATTCCAGAATCTGTCTTGATTAAATACTAATCCTTCTTAAACTACATCAGATGGGTCTAAATTCAGTGAAATATTGACAAGTTGCCATGGGAACACAGAAACTAAAGGATGTAGAGCTGAAGAGCAGCTCAGTTCGTGCTCTTATTTTGAAGAGCAGCAGCTAACGGAAGTGATGTTCCCCCAGGACCGGAAGTTGCTCAGTTCTGACGTCATTGTTTGTTGTGCTCCGTAGCTACGAGCTGAAGGCCTTTTCTCTCGACTGCTGCTCAAATGAGTTGAATTGAACGTTAAATTGAGCTGTAACATCTGTAAATGTTGCTGACCGGAAGTGAACAGATGTGGAGACAGCGGCTCAAACAGCTGGAAGCAGAGGAAGAAGAAAAGTCTGAGGATTTTGGAAGTAGAGCTGCAGCTCAGGAACAAACGGAGCAAGACACATGTTAGATGCTGTTTTCAGTCCCAACCATCAACTGCATCTTTTAGGTTTGTGTCTTTATTCTTTCTCTCGAGTGACTTTGTTACAAGTTAGTAGCAGTTTTCTGGAAGATAAAGGAGTTACTTCTTACTCTCTGTGCTGATCCGAAACAAACAAAGAGTGAACGACTCAAGTGAACCGGGTTACTTTAGTGACTCATTAGACTGACCCAGATCCATAAAGTGAACCGGGTTACTTTAGTGACTCATTAGACTGACCCAGATCCATAAAGTGAACCGGGTTACTTTAGTGACTCATTAGACTGACCCAGATCCATAAAGTGAACCGGGTTACTTTAGTGACTCATTAGACTGACCCAGATCCATAAAGTGAACCGGGTTACTTTAGTGACTCATTAGACTGACCCAGATCCATAAAGTGAACCGGGTTACTTTAGTGACTCATTAGACTGACCCAGATCCATAAAGTGAACCGGGTTACTTTAGTGACTCATTAGACTGACTCAGATCCATAAAGTGAACCGGTCTTTAGTGACTCATTAGACTGACCCAGATCCATAAAGTGAACCGTTATTTTAGTGACTCATTAGACTGACCCAGATCCATAAAGTGAACCAGGTTATTTTAGTGACTCATTAGACTGACCCAGATCCATAAAGTGAACCAGGTTATTTTAGTGATTCATTAGACTGACCCAGATCCATAAAGTGAACCGGGTTATTTTAGTGATTCATTAGACTGACCCAGATCCATAAAGTGAACCAGGTTATTTTAGTGATTCATTAGACTGACCCAGATCCATAAAGAGAACCAGGTTATTTTAGTGATTCATTAGACTGACCCAGATCCATAAAGTGAACCGGGTTACTTTAGTGATTCATTAGACTGACCCAGATCCATAAAGTGAACCAGGTCATTTTAGTGATTCATTAGACTGACACAGATCCATAAAGTGAACCAGGTTACTTTAGTGACTCATTAGACTGACACAGATCCATAAAGTGAACCAGGTTATTTTAGTGATTCATTAGACTGACCCAGATCCATAAAGTGAACCAGGTTATTTTAGTGATTCATTAGCCTGACCCAGATCCATAAAGAGAACCAGGTTATTTTAGTGATTCATTAGACTGACCCAGATCCATAAAGTGAACCGGGTTACTTTAGTGATTCATTAGCCTGACCCAGATCCATAAAGAGAACCGGGTTACTTTAGTGATTCATTAGACTGACCCAGATCCATAAAGTGAACCAGGTCATTTTAGTGATTCATTAGACTGACACAGATCCATAAAGTGAACCGGGTTACTTTAGTGACTCATTAGACTGAACCAGATTCATAAAATAAACCGGGTTACTTTAGTGACTTATTAAACTGATCCAGATCCATAAAGTGAACCGGGTTACTTTAGTGACTCATTAGACTGATCCAGATCCATAAAGTGAACCGGGTTACTTTAGTGACTCATTAGACTGACCCAGATCCATAAAGTGAACCGGGTTACTTTAGTGACTCATTAGACTGACCCAGATCCATAAAGTGAACCGGGTTACTTTAGTGACTCATTAGACTGACCCAGATCCATAAAGTGAACCGGGTTACTTTAGTGACTCATTAGATTACCCAGATCCATAAAGTGAACCGGGTTACTTTAGTGACTCATTAGACTGACCCAGATCCATAAAGTGAACCAGGTTACTTTAGTGACTCATTAGACTGACACAGATTCATAAAGTTAACCGGGTTACTTTAGTGACTCATTAGACTGACACAGATCCATAAAGTGAACTGGGTTATTTTAGTGATTCATTAGACTGACCCAGATCCATAAAGTGAACCAGGTTACTTTAGTGACTCATTAGCCTGACACAGATTCATAAAGTTAACCGGGTTACTTTAGTGACTCATTAGACTGACACAGATCCATAAAGTGAACCAGGTTATTTTAGTGATTCATTAGACTGACCCAGATCCATAAAGTGAACCGGGTTATTTTAGTGATTCATTAGACTGACCCAGATCCATAAAGTGAACCAGGTTATTTTAGTGATTCATTAGACTGACCCAGATCCATAAAGTGAACCGGGTTACTTTAGTGATTCATTAGACTGACCCAGATCCATAAAGTGAACCGGTTACTTTAGTGATTCATTAGACTGACCCAGATCCATAAAGTGAACCGGGTTACTTTAGTGACTCATTAGACTGACCAGATCCATAAAGTGAACCGGGTTACTTTAGTGACTCATTAGACTGACCAGATCCATAAAGTGAACCGGGTTACTTTAGTGATTCATTAGACTGACCCAGATCCATAAAGTGAACCGGGTTACTTTAGTGATTCATTAGACTGACCCAGATCCATAAAGTGAACCAGGTTATTTTAGTGATTCATTAGACTGACACAGATCCATAAAGTGAACCGGGTTACTTTAGTGACTCATTAGATTGACACAGATCCATAAAGTGAACCGGGTTACTTTAGTGACTCATTAGACTGAACCAGATTCATAAAATAAACCGGGTTACTTTAGTGACTTATTAAACTGATCCAGATCCATAAAGTGAACCGGGTGACTTTAGTGACTTATTAAACTGATCCAGATCCATAAAGTGAACCGGGTTACTTTAGTGACTCATTAGACTGACCCAGATCCATAAAGTGAACCGGGTTACTTTAGTGACTCATTAGACTGACCCAGATCCATAAAGTGAACCGGGTTACTTTAGTGACTCATTAGACTGACCCAGATCCATAAAGTGAACCGGGTTACTTTAGTGACTCATTAGACTGACCCAGATCCATAAAGTGAACCGGGTTACTTTAGTGACTCATTAGAATGACCCATATCCATAAAGTGAACCGGGTTACTTTAGTGACTCATTAGACTGACACAGATCCATAAAGTGAACCAGGTTATTTTAGTGATTCATTAGACTGACACAGATTCATAAAGTTAACCGGGTTACTTTAGTGACTCATTAGACTGACACAGATCCATAAAGTGAACTGGGTTATTTTAGTGATTCATTAGACTGACCCAGATCCATAAAGTGAACCAGGTTACTTTAGTGACTCATTAGCCTGACACAGATTCATAAAGTTAACCGGGTTACTTTAGTGACTCATTAGACTGACACAGATCCATAAAGTGAACTGGGTTATTTTAGTGATTCATTAGACTGACCCAGATCCATAAAGTGAACCGGGTTATTTTAGTGATTCATTAGACTGACCCAGATCCATAAAGAGAACCAGGTTATTTTAGTGATTCATTAGACTGACCCAGATCCATAAAGTGAACCGGGTTACTTTAGTGATTCATTAGACTGACCCAGATCCATAAAGTGAACCAGGTTATTTTAGTGATTCATTAGACTGACCCAGATCCATAAAGTGAACCAGGTTACTTTAGTGATTCATTAGCCTGACCCAGATCCATAAAGTGAACCAGGTTATTTTAGTGATTCATTAGCCTGACCCAGATCCATAAAGAGAACCAGGTTATTTTAGTGATTCATTAGACTGACCCAGATCCATAAAGTGAACCGGGTTACTTTAGTGATTCATTAGCCTGACCCAGATCCATAAAGAGAACCGGGTTACTTTAGTGATTCATTAGACTGACCCAGATCCATAAAGTGAACCAGGTTATTTTAGTGATTCATTAGACTGACCCAGATCCATAAAGTGAACCGGGTTACTTTAGTGATTCATTAGACTGACCCAGATCCATAAAGAGAACCGGGTCATTTTAGTGATTCATTAGACTGACACAGATCCATAAAGTGAACCAGGTTACTTTAGTGATTCATTAGCCTGACCCAGATCCATAAAGTGAACCAGGTTATTTTAGTGATTCATTAGCCTGACCCAGATCCATAAAGAGAACCAGGTTATTTTAGTGATTCATTAGACTGACCCAGATCCATAAAGTGAACCGGGTTACTTTAGTGATTCATTAGCCTGACCCAGATCCATAAAGAGAACCGGGTTACTTTAGTGATTCATTAGACTGACCCAGATCCATAAAGTGAACCAGGTTATTTTAGTGATTCATTAGACTGACCCAGATCCATAAAGTGAACCGGGTTACTTTAGTGATTCATTAGCCTGACCCAGATCCATAAAGAGAACCGGGTCATTTTAGTGATTCATTAGACTGACACAGATCCATAAAGTGAACCAGGTTACCGTAAACACCGGTGTATAATACGCTCCGGTGTATAATACGCTTTGGCCAATATTTGGAAATAAATCAGAAAAATCGGTAGATAATACGCTTCGGTGTATAATACGCGCTGCCGTGACAGTCTTTTTTATGGCCACTAGATGGCGCCAGGATACGCCTCCAGGTACAGTCTGCAGGTAAACAGACTACAGGGTGCATTAGCGCCCATAGCGGCCGAAACTGGTACTGCACCATTTTTAGGCCAAAATGAAAAAGCGAATCAGAGCCAAAAATGGGTCTAAAAATATGGGAAAAAATCTGTAGATAATACGCTTTGGTGTATAATACGCAGGACATTCAAATGAGCAATAAAAGTGCGTATTATACACCGGTGTTTACGGTACTTTAGTGATTCATTAGCCTGACCCAGATCCATAAAGTGAACCAGGTTATTTTAGTGATTCATTAGCCTGACCCAGATCCATAAAGAGAACCAGGTTATTTTAGTGATTCATTAGACTGACCCAGATCCATAAAGTGAACCGGGTTACTTTAGTGATTCATTAGCCTGACCCAGATCCATAAAGAGAACCGGGTTACTTTAGTGATTCATTAGACTGACCCAGATCCATAAAGTGAACCAGGTTACTTTAGTGATTCATTAGACTGACCCAGATCCATAAAGTGAACCGGGTTACTTTAGTGATTCATTAGACTGACCCAGATCCATAAAGAGAACCGGGTTACTTTAGTGATTCATTAGACTGACCCAGATCCATAAAGTGAACCAGGTCACTTTAGTGACTCATTAGACTGACACAGATCCATAAAGTGAACCAGGTTACTTTAGTGACTCATTAGACTGAACCAGATCCATAAAGTGAACCGGGTTACTTTAGTGACTCATTAGACTGACACAGATCCATAAAGTGAACCGGGTTACTTTAGTGACTCATTAGACTGATCCAGATCCATAAAGTGAACCGGGTTACTTTAGTGACTCATTAGACTGATCCAGATCCATAAAGTGAACCGGGTTACTTTAGTGACTCATTAGACTGACCCAGATCCATAAAGTGAACCGGGTTACTTTAGTGACTCATTAGACTGATCCAGATCCATAAAGTGAACCGGGTTACTTTAGTGACTCATTAGACTGACCCAGATCCATAAAGTGAACCGGGTTACTTTAGTGACTCATTAGACTGACCCAGATCCATAAAGTGAACCGGGTTACTTTAGTGACTCATTAGACTGACCCAGATCCATAAAGTGAACCGGGTTACTTTAGTGACTCATTAGACTGACCCAGATCCATAAAGTGAACCGGTTACTTTAGTGACTCATTAGACTGACCCAGATCCATAAAGTGAACCGGGTTACTTTAGTGACTCATTAGACTGACCCAGATCCATAAAGTGAACCAGGTTACTTTAGTGACTCATTAGACTGACCAGATCCATAAAGTGAACCAGGTTACTTTAGTGACTCATTAGACTGACCAGATCCATAAAGTGAACCGGGTTACTTTAGTGACTCATTAGACTGACACAGATCCATAAAGTGAACCAGGTTACTTTAGTGATTCATTAGCCTGACACAGATTCATAAAGTTAACCGGGTTACTTTAGTGACTCATTAGACTGACACAGATCCATAAAGTGAACTGGGTTATTTTAGTGATTCATTAGACTGACCCAGATCCATAAAGTGAACCGGGTTACTTTAGTGATTCATTAGACTGACCCAGATCCATAAAGAGAACCAGGTTATTTTAGTGATTCATTAGACTGACCCAGATCCATAAAGAGAACCAGGTTATTTTAGTGATTCATTAGACTGACCCAGATCCATAAAGTGAACCTGGTTACTTTAGTGATTCATTAGACTGACCCAGATCCATAAAGTGAACCGGGTTATTTTAGTGATTCATTAGACTGACACAGATCCATAAAGTGAACCAGGTTACTTTAGTGATTCATTAGACTGACCCAGATCCATAAAGTGAACCAGGTTACTTTAGTGACTCATTAGACTGACCCAGATCCATAAAGTGAACCGGGTTACTTTAGTGACTCATTAGACTGACCCAGATCCATAAAGTGAACCGGGTTACTTTAGTGACTCATTAGACTGACTCAGATCCATAAAGTGAACCGGGTTACTTTAGTGACTCATTAGACTGACTCAGATCCATAAAGTGAACCGGGTTACTTTAGTGACTCATTAGACTGACTCAGATCCATAAAGTGAACCGGGTTACTTTAGTGACTCATTAGACTGACTCAGATCCATAAAGTGAACCGGGTTACTTTAGTGACTCATTAGACTGACCCAGATCCATAAAGTGAACCGGGTTACTTTAGTGACTCATTAGACTGACTCAGATCCATAAAGTGAACCGGGTTACTTTAGTGACTCATTAGACTGACTCAGATCCATAAAGTGAACCGGGTTACTTTAGTGACTCATTAGACTGACCAGATCCATAAAGTGAACCGGGTTACTTTAGTGACTCATTAGACTGACCCAGATCCATAAAGTGAACCGGGTTACTTTAGTGACTCATTAGACTGACCCAGATCCATAAAGTGAACCGGGTTACTTTAGTGACTCATTAGACTGACCCAGATCCATAAAGTGAACCGGGTTACTTTAGTGACTCATTAGACTGACCCAGATCCATAAAGTGAACCGGGTTACTTTAGTGACTCATTAGACTGACCCAGATCCATAAAGTGAACCGGGTTACTTTAGTGACTCATTAGACTGACCCAGATCCATAAAGTGAACCGGGTTACTTTAGTGACTCATTAGACTGACCCAGATCCATAAAGTGAACCGGGTTACTTTAGTGACTCATTAGACTGACCCAGATCCATAAAGTGAACCGGGTTACTTTAGTGACTCATTAGACTGACCCAGATCCATAAAGTGAACCGGGTTACTTTAGTGACTCATTAGACTGACCCAGATCCATAAAGTGAACCGGTTACTTTAGTGACTCATTAGACTGACCCAGATCCATAAAGTGAACCGGGTTACTTTAGTGACTCATTAGACTGACCCAGATCCATAAAGTGAACCGGGTTACTTTAGTGACTCATTAGACTGACCCAGATCCATAAAGTGAACCGGGTTACTTTAGTGACTCATTAGACTGACTCAGATCCATAAAGTGAACCGGGTTACTTTAGTGACTCATTAGACTGACTCAGATCCATAAAGTGAACCGGGTTACTTTAGTGACTCATTAGACTGACTCAGATCCATAAAGTGAACCGGGTTACTTTAGTGACTCATTAGACTGACTCAGATCCATAAAGTGAACCGGGTTACTTTAGTGACTCATTAGACTGACCCAGATCCATAAAGTGAACCGGGTTACTTTAGTGACTCATTAGACTGACCCAGATCCATAAAGTGAACCGGGTTACTTTAGTGACTCATTAGACTGACTCAGATCCATAAAGTGAACTGGGTTACTTTAGTGACTCATTAGACTGACTCAGATCCATAAAGTGAACCGGGTTACTTTAGTGACTCATTAGACTGAACCAGATCCATAAAGTGAACCGGGTTACTTTAGTGACTTATTAAACTGATCCAGATCCATAAAGTGAACCGGGTTACTTTAGTGACTCATTAGACTGACCCAGATCCATAAAGTGAACCGGGTTACTTTAGTGACTCATTAGACTGACCCAGATCCATAAAGTGAACCGGGTTACTTTAGTGACTCATTAGACTGACCCAGATCCATAAAGTGAACCGGGTTACTTTAGTGACTCATTAGACTGACCCAGATCCATAAAGTGAACCGGGTTACTTTAGTGACTCATTAGACTGACCCAGATCCATAAAGTGAACCGGGTTACTTTAGTGACTCATTAGACTGACCCAGATCCATAAAGTGAACCGGGTTACTTTAGTGACTCATTAGACTGACCCAGATCCATAAAGTGAACCGGGTTACTTTAGTGACTCATTAGACTGACCCAGATCCATAAAGTGAACCGGGTTACTTTAGTGACTCATTAGACTGACCCAGATCCATAAAGTGAACCGGGTTACTTTAGTGACTCATTAGACTGACCCAGATCCATAAAGTGAACCGGGTTATTTTAGTGACTCATTAGACTGACCCAGATCCATAAAGTGAACCAGGTTATTTTAGTGACTCATTAGACTGACCCAGATCCATAAAGTGAACCGGGTTACTTTAGTGACTCATTAGACTGACCCAGATCCATAAAGTGAACCAGGTTATTTTAGTGACTCATTAGACTGACCCAGATCCATAAAGTGAACCGGGTTACTTTAGTGACTCATTAGACTGACCCAGATCCACAAAGTGAACCAGGTTATTTTAGTGACTCATTAGATTGACACAGATCCATAAAGTGAACCGGGTTACTTTAGTGACTCATTAGACTGAACCAGATTCATAAAATAAACCGGGTTACTTTAGTGACTTATAGTGCTGGACGATAATTCAATAACGATAAATATCGCGATATACTTTTATTCAATAACGATGATATGAAGTTTAAGCATATTTTCGATATTTCGATAGGATTTTACAACGTTTCATTGACGTTTTTCTGTTTCTGTTCGTGTTGAAGCGGCTGCTTCAACAACCCGCCCGGACAGAAAAAGCTGTGACACAAAACGTACGTGGTGACGTAGATGTTACGCAGCGCTCACTCCAGCAGCAGGCGTTAGCGGTATCAGGCTAAAAGCTAAGCTAGTCTCCAAAGCGCGTTGTTTTCTCTTCAAAACGAGTGCTCAGGACCGTCAGAATGTGACTGAACAAAGTTTCACAAGCGAAGAGAAAGAGACGACATCACTGATGAGAGGAAAGACTTATTCGTCGGTGTGGACGTAGTTCGGTTTTGTTAAACTGCAGGTCTCATCTGCAGCGAGTCCTACTCGGTTTCTTTATTTTTCAAAACGTGACGGAGTCGTTCTAACTAGCGGTGGAAACATCTAACTTGTTTAATCTGAAGAGTTTCCACTTGATATAACATGATGAGAGTCAGAAGATGAAGAGCAATAAAGTTTGAGCCAACGTTTCCCTGAAACTACGACGTAAACAAACAGCCCCAGCAGCGCTGCATGTTTTTTTTTCTTTTCAAAATGAAACAAATTCATCAGAAGTTTAAAAAAAAAACATTGAATGAAAATGTGCAGAAAGACGAAAATAGTGTTATATCTGCCCCTTGTTTAAAAAATACAAAATAACTACAAACAAACAACAACCTTCACTTCACCTGCACACACCTTCCCAACAACTTTGATTTAATCATCTTTTAAAACATATAAATAGTTTTAGAAATGTTTATGGTGATATCAACACAATCCTGTTTCCTGATTTACAACTCAGCTCCTTCAAACTAGTCCTAAATGGAGGTTTTACAAACATTTACATTCCCTTCAGGGTTTAAGAACTTTAAACAATTTTTAATTGAATATTTGGGGGGTAATTTTTTTTTTAGTTCTATACATGACTTGTAAAATACTATGTTCAACCAAATCATAAAATTTTTATAATTTAAACTGATGAAATATTTGTTGGGTGACCATAGCACTTCCTACTAATAATTCTTATAGCTCTTTTTTGTAAAATAAAAACAGGGTTTGTAATTGTTTTGCATGCTTTTCCCCAAACTTCAATACAACAGATTAAATATGGAACAATCATTACCTTATACAATATATTCAAAACTTTGTCATTCAAAAACTATTTTACTTTATACAGTAATGCAATTGATTTTGTTATTTTTATTCTTAAGTAATTTCCATGAGATGTCAGCTTCTTATAACACCCAAAAGTTTTATTTAATTAACTATGAATTTCAATGCTGTAAATTTTAAAGTTCTTGTTTAAAGTTAAAACTATTAATATTGACACAGTTGAGAATTTTATGGCAAGAAAGTTCATGCACTATAATCCAGGTACCAAATCCAATAATTCTCAGTCAAGTCATCTGGACAGTTTCTTTTTTATAGAAACTGGATGGAGGATGAAACGTTTCTATAAAAAATAAACTGTCCAGATGACCCGACTGAGAATTATTGGGTTGAGAAGTTTATGTTTATTTGATGGTGATTTCCATCTTTTTGGAGGCTAAATACAAATACAAGGTGAACAATAATTTATTTGTATAGTTTATAGTTTTTTTTAGGCTTTTATATTGTTTATATCGATATCGAATTATGTCGTTATCGACCGAAATTAAGAACTATATCGTGATAAAAATTTTGGCCATATCGTCCAGCCCTAGTGACTTATTAAACTGATCCAGATCCATAAAGTGAACCGGGTTACTTTAGTGACTCATTAGACTGAACCAGATTCATAAAATAAACCGGGTTACTTTAGTGACTTATTAAACTGATCCAGATCCATAAAGTGAACCGGGTGACTTTAGTGACTCATTAGACTGACCCAGATCCATAAAGTGAACCGGGTTACTTTAGTGACTCATTAGACTGATCCAGATCCATAAAGTGAACCGGGTTACTTTAGTGACTCATTAGACTGATCCAGATCCATAAAGTGAACCGGGTTACTTTAGTGACTCATTAGACTGATCCAGATCCATAAAGTGAACCGGGTTACTTTAGTGACTCATTAGACTGATCCAGATCCATAAAGTGAACCGGGTTACTTTAGTGACTCATTAGACTGACCAGATCCATAAAGTGAACCGGGTTACTTTAGTGACTCATTAGACTGACCCAGATCCATAAAGTGAACCGGGTTACTTTAGTGACTCATTAGACTGACCCAGATCCATAAAGTGAACCGAGTTACTTTAGTGACTCATTAGACTGACCCAGATCCATAAAGTGAACCGGGTTACTTTAGTGACTTCATTAGACTGACACAGATCCATAAAGTGAACCGGGTTACTTTAGTGACTCATTAGACTGACCCAGATCCATAAAGTGAACCGGGTTACTTTAGTGATTCATTAGACTGACCCAGATCCATAAAGTGAACCGGTTACTTTAGTGACTCATTAGACTGACCCAGATCCATAAAGTGAACCGGGTTACTTTAGTGACTCATTAGAATGACCCAGATCCACAAAGTGAACCAGGTTATTTTAGTGACTCATTAGATTGACACAGATCCATAAAGTGAACCGGGTTACTTTAGTGACTCATTAGACTGAACCAGATTCATAAAATAAACCGGGTTACTTTAGTGACTTATTAAACTGATCCAGATCCATAAAGTGAACCGGGTTACTTTAGTGACTCATTAGACTGAACCAGATTCATAAAATAAACCGGGTTACTTTAGTGACTTATTAAACTGACCCAGATCCATAAAGTGAACCGGGTTACTTTAGTTACTCATTAGACTGAACCAGATTCATAAAATAAACCGGGTTACTTTAGTGACTTATTAAACTGACCCAGATCCATAAAGTGAACCGGGTTACGTTAGTGACTTATTAAACTGATCCAGATCCATAAAGTGAACCGGGTTACTTTAGTGACTCATTAGACTGACCCAGATCCATAAAGTGAACCGAGTTACTTTATGCCCCTTTTCCACTTGCTCGGCCCAGAGCGGCTCAGTCTGGTCCGGTCTGGTTCAGTTCGGCTCGGCTCACATGTAGGTTTGTCTCCATTCACTACTGCAGCCCTTCTGTTGGCGGGGTGTAGAATCTCACTCGTCCTACCACGTGGTGGCGGTAGTGTTACCTCAAGCTATTTACTAGCCACCACTAAACGTTAGAAGAAGAACACCCTGCAGGACCTTGTCTCACCACCTGTTGGCGGTAATGTCCCTTGAGCTATTTAATGCTCTAATCTTACTTTATTGCCTTTTCAGCTTGTTTTAAACCCATGTGTTTTCCATTTTGTTTCTTTATAATAAAGATTATTCTCATATATGCACAAGGATCCTGTTAACATTGCTTAACACATCGATCGCACTGCCCTGTAATCAGTTAAACTATTTTTACAGTAAGGTACAGATTAGGAATTAATTAGGTTTCAATTGGCCCTGTAATATTAAAGGTTAGTATTTCATTAAATTTAAACGGTAATATTTTGTCAGGGATAATTCAAAGTCAAATGCAAATGGATAATTTGGTTTAAACTGTCCGTTAAACATTAAAAGCGTGTTTCTTTAAACGTAAAAATAAAGTATTAATAATTAAATGTTTGTTGATCAGGAAACTCGTTTGGGCATCCAAGAACAGCTTCATCGGGGTTGATGTTGACGTCTGTGCACCCCGGAAAAAGCTGCTGCACCTCGACCCGACATCAGGAAGGATGGATGGATGGATGGATGGATGGCTGTTCAAATCTAATAATCTTTTTTCTGATGAATATTTAAAGGGCAAATGCAAAATATTCTTAACTTCCAGTATGTTTTTAAACAAACACTATACTGTAGACACTTAACATTGTAAAATATGTTTAGGAAATTATTGTTCAATGAGACCACTTAAGAAAAAAATGTTTATTATGAAAACTAAGAAGTGAAAAAAGCACAACAATAAATACTGCATACACCTAAATGATTTTTTTCTCGTTGTCTCATGGGCCTCCAGAAGACACAAGTTGATAAATTCTGGTGTTGACTTCTTCCTCTTAACTGTAAAAAAAGAAAAACATGGTTACCGGTAATTCAGTCTAGAAACAGTTTTATATGTAGATATATTTTATAAGATATATATAAAATATATAGACATATATAAAATATCTCAGAAACCAAAAAGCAGATATTTTTCAAACTACCACTGTTTAATCACAACATGTTTATGTGCACACTGTAAGCTGTTGGAGTTATTTGAATTAAAATTCGATTTTTAATAGACATAAGTGTGTCGACCGAGCTTGTTTTTTTTTCCTACTATTATTTAACACATCTTATATCTCAGAAACCAAAAAGCAGATATTTTTCAAATTAACACAGTGTAATCACAACATGTTTATGTGCACACTGTAAGGTGTTGGAGATATTTGAATTAAAATTCGATTTTTAATAATTTATTTTAGTAGCACATGTGACAGTTTGGAAGAGGTCAAAACAAATCAATTTAAATCCAGCAGATTTGACCACTACGTGACATTATTAAGGACTTGTTCACCTGAGGAACCCTCGTGGTATGAAGCCAGCTATGAAATATATTTTTTAAGCTTTTATTTAGCTACATTAAAAGAAAGAACGCCGATCGATAGAAATAAAGCCGGCTCACGTGCGCACATGGCGAAACTACTTTTTTAAATCCTGCCGTTTTGACCACTACGTGAATTTATTAAGGAATAGTTCAGCTTAAGACACATCTTTGCTATAATTTTAAATACAAATAATTGTTTTTACCGTGTTAATCTTGTAAAGTCCTTCCGTGTTTGTTCCCTCGCAGCAGCAGCCACTTCCTCAAACTCCGTGGCAGGAGGCTGGGCTGGAAGTCCACCTCCTCCCCACCGCTCACTCCCCCACGGCTCGCTCGCTTACAG
>JBBPBX010066851.1:8991-19562 GCA_038048925.1 Garcialebias charrua
ATCTCGCCGACACGCGGTCAATCGTTCCAAACAACGGCTACGGAAACCTTGTGGAGCTGCGCCCTCTGGCGGCCAGGGTTGCCAGATCTCCAGACCGAAAGAAGCGATCAGCTCCTTCAAAACAAGCACAAACAAGCGGCTCGCTCTTTCAAAAAAAGCCCAAAAAAAGCCCAGCTGGCAACCCATCCCATTGTGTAAAAAAAGGCAGTTTTAAACAGTATAAACATATTTATTATGGCATTACATATATCTAGCAAAATTATACATAAAAGAACGTATTCAGTCTAAAAAATAAAAATACATTTTGCATTTTTCTCCCATCTGTGGTCGGATCCAGTCTTGAAGAGCACGCTCTTTCTCCCAATCTTTATTATATTTTTTTCCATATTTACCCCACTTAGAGCTCACATTAGCGTTGTCTTGTCTAGACAAAGAATAAAGAACAGAGACAAAGAATAAAGAACAATGTTGCATTCGCGTGTAGTCGGATGTCCCGTGAAGAAACACGGTTTTTAATTTTAAACTCACTTTGAAAGTAATTTTCATTAATTTATCATTTTGTTTGCTAAAAACGAACATAGTTGAATGATACAAGATATATATGTGGTGTCACTATATGCAAAGTTCAAAAATGATGTCACAATACTGTAATGTATACAGCAGTGTTCGTGCATGTATATTACAGAGTGTCAGTGAACGCACCGCGAGAGAGAGAGCGTGACGTAGGCACGCGGGTTCAGTGTGTGTGTGAAGATAGAAAGTGCAGAGAACGGAGTAATGCAGGATCGTGCCGTCTGATAAGTGTATTGTGCAGTTTAAACAATAAAGCTACATCAGCACCAAACCAGCATATTTATTAAGCGTGCAGAGAAACATCAAAAATACCTTTAAAATAACTTCAGGAGTACATTTCACAAAACAAGCCCAAATAAGCGACGCAACACCCATGGTAAGCACAAAAAACCGCCACAAGCGGCTCACCGAATTTAAAAGCGACTCCAGGAAAAAACAAGCCCAATGCCGCTTGAAATAAGCGGACTTGGCAACTATGCTGGCGGCGACGGAGCGCTACTGCAGGCAGAGTCAGACTGTAACCAGAGCCATGGAACGAATCGCCCCCTCCATGACCCACGTGACTTCCGCATTCCATTCTTACAACGGAACTCTATGGAAGTGTCGCAACTCTCACTTTATACGGCTCTGAGTCTGAGGTGCTGTATTCAGCTCACACTCACAGTGGATCAACCAGTTGGCTGATGACAGCCGAAACCAGCTGCTCACATGATCAAGGAGGACCATCAGCCTAACGATGGATCGTTAGCACCCTGATGGTTGTTTGCTACTCACAGAGGGTTGAGTGATACTAGCAATAACAGCATTGTAAGAGGGGGACAGTTGAACCCGGAGGCCTCCACCTCTGTTTAATGATGGACGGTTTCTTTTCACAAAGATGGCCTCCTTTACTCCTCTCTCAAACCATCGTTCCTCTCTATCAAGGATGCCCATGTTATTCAGGAGCACTCGTTGCATTGTGCAGCTTTGGAGCAGGATAAATGGCGGCCGTGGCATCGGGGTAAATCTATTAGGAACCCGTGGCCCTGGCTTTGTATCTAAACCTCATTTTGGTTTCACAGACGGGAATGGAAATGATGAGAGGGCAAAACTGGAACAAAATCATTTTGGGGGAAATTTGTTCTTTTCTCAAATACTTTTGAAACAATTGTTAAACGTGACCCTAACTATAAGACCCCAACAATTAGCAAACTGCGAGGACTTTTTCTTCCTGTGAACAGGCGATTAAAGAAGACGCAACGATGAGAAGAGAATGAGAACAGATGAGATGTGACTGCATGTGCTCAGTGAGTCCAGGCTCAAAACACAAATGCATTGTTTGTCAAGTGCTCAGCCGTGCAAATCCAACGAAAAGAATGATAATCAAGACAAAAAACAACAACAACACCTGATCAGATGCAAGTACGTCTGTGGACAATAGGTTTTGGTGTAGTGTTGCGCCTGCGTCTGTTTTTGCCAGAACTTCATTTCAATGAGATGAGTCTCGGGGTAATAGATTTAGCAGGGGGTCGCTAGCAAGCAGCACTGCCCTACTTTTGTGTAAAAGTATATCTGTGTTGTTCTACTCTGGTGCAAGTCGGTGTATTATTGAGTATTTGAGTGGTTCAACGAGGTGTATTTGGGTTTAGGGTGTAAACATTGAAAATGCATTTTGTCTGCCTCCTTTTTCTGCAACAGTCTAAATCAGAAGATTTGGTGACAGTAACAGGCTATTATGTGGAAATCACTTGTCTTTTCTCTATAGTTCATAAGTGGTTGAGTAGTTATTTGACTAACCGAAAACAATTTGTACAGCTAGGAAATGTAAAATCAGATCTTCAAAATATAAAATGTGGAGTCCCCCAAGGTTCAGTGCTAGGACCAAAGCTTTTTCTTTTGTATATCAATGACATTTGTGAAGTGTCTAAAAAGTTACAAATCATCCTGTTCGCAGATGATACAAATTTATTTTGTTCTGGGAATGACTTAAAACCCATTATAGAATGTATGACTTGTGAGATGTCTAAACTTAATGAGTGGTTTAAATACAACAAATTATCAATAAACTGGAATAAAACAAAATTCATGATTTTTGGTAATAGAAAAATAGATGATTCTATTATAATGTCTATAGATGATAATCAAGTTGAACGAGTACATGAAGTTAAATTTTTAGGGGTTGTTTTGGATCATAAACTTAACTGGAAATCTCATATAAAATACATAAAATTAAAACTATGCAAAAGTATTGGACTTCTAAATAAAGTAAAACATGTTTTAGAGCTGTCAACACTACAGACATTATATTATTCATTTGTTGTTCCATATCTGACATACTGTATAGAGGTATGGGGCAACACATATAAAACCAACACTAAACCGTTATCTGTCATACAAAAGAAAGTTATGAGAATTTTATATAAAGTGGACACCAGAGAACATACAAATAAATTGTTTATTCAATCAAATATCTTGAAACTAAAGGATCTGGTTAATTTAAAAATGTTATTGATAATGTTTAAAGCTAGAAAGAGATTATTGCCATTTAATTTACAAAAGTTCTTTGTCTTGAGCTCTTGTGAAAGAACTAACAGAAGGCAATATGATTTCAAAAGTAAAACTGTGCGTACTACTTTAAAACAAATGTGCATTTCGGTGCATGGAGTAAAACTATGGAACAGTTTGGATGAGGAGTTTAAAAATTGCTCTACAATAAACCAATTCAAGAAACTTTATAAAAAAAGAACGATTAACTCTTATACACTTTTGAGTTGTTAATGGGAAGAGTGGTATATTGTTATATATGTTATTGTTGAGATATTGTTTGCAACTTGTTTTGTTAATTTAATCTATACGGCCATGACATTTTTGTAATTATTGAGAAAGGGGGCAGGTCTATACAAGATTTTCTTCTTCCTGCTCCCTCTTCACTCGTGTAAATATGTGTTGTCAGAGAACGTGTTTGTAAACTGATGATTTTTTTATCGAGTGAATGAATTGATTGATTGATTGATTGATTGTTGGTAAAGACGGAGACAGACAAGTGGAAAAAGGAAAGGTAAAAGTGAGACAGTTTGTTTGATGGAGGTGAAACTGCAGTTTTGGGGACTTGACGTACAAATCAAGAATAATGTTCTGTTTCGTTTGACTTCAACGTGTCCATGTGTTCTTAGGTTCATTACAATCTTCCAGTCTGATTATGACTTTCTGTGACATACCATAACTCACACTGGGTTTTTTCTCTGACCCTCACATCTGCTCAAGTGTGAAGAAAACCCACTTTTCTCCCACAGGTTCTTGGAAGGTTTTGAAATAAGAAAAAAAAAAACTTAGTTAAGGGAGCGTGCTGGGAAAATAGCAGTCTGCCAGCTGCAGTGGGCATTCTGAACTCGAACTGGTGGGTGTCCAGTGCTACAAAGTGAACGGATACTGACAGCCAGAGCTCACCTGGGTGTGTGTGCACGACGTGCACTCTGGGTGGGTGGAAGGCTGTCAGTAACAATGTGTATGTACAAGGTGATCGTTGAAGCCCTTCATGACCCTCTCCTGCTACTATCATCTGGTTTTCTATGAGAGCAGCCAGAAGCAGCACCGTGTGCTGATCTTACTCATGAACAGTGACTTGGTGTAGTTCAGAGGGTGAATATAGGCTGACAAGAGACAAAGGAAAGTCATGAAGATGAGTTAACACAAACCAGGAATGTAGAAAAATCACCCAGAAATAAGTTTAGAAAAAGCCATGTCTTATAGCTTTTCCGGAATATAGGTCGCATTGTCCAATTATTGCCAAGAAATTGGAAAAATCCATATACAGGTCGCACCTGAAAATAGGTCACACCTACGTCAAAATGTGGACCGTGTTTAGCTCTGCTGCAAATGTCTGCCACAGGAGCGCACAGCAAGGCTTTAAGCAGATTAACACTTAAAAACAATTAATTGTTTGATAAAAATTATAGCAAATATGTGTCTGAGCTGAACTTTTCCTTAATAAATGAACGTAATTGTGAAATGAGCTGGATTTAAAAATTTGTTTCGCCACAACTGATGAAACAATACGTGCGCGCGCAGTGGGCGGAAACCCTTCGTTTCAATAAAACTTAACTACCGTTCAGAAACGCCTAAAAAAATTGTTAGCTGAATATGCAGGGGTCACCAACCTTTTTGAAACTGAGAGCTACTTTGTGGGTACGGAGTCATACAAAGGGCACCAGTTTGATAAACTCTTCGGAAATAACAAAGCGTAAATTGAAAACAAATGTATAATAAACATATTTTTAAGAACATATTTTTAAGATTGACATTTTAATATGTACCGTATATAAATACAAAAAACAATAACAACTGAATAAAATGAAATTTTAAATGCAGCTTAGTAGTGAGTTGTGCTATTTTTATAACAGGACCAAGGGCACCCCAAATGGTCCTTGGGGGCACCAGGGTGCCTGCGGGCACCATGTTGGTAACCCCTGTCTTAGTGTGTCTCTGTTTAATTTTTGTTAATAAATGATTACAAATCAGCTTATTTTAGCACGTAAATAACACCAAGCGCGCAACCATACAGAGCATTTCCGCTTTTCAGTGATAAAAAGCCATAAATAGGTCGCACCTAAATATAGGTTGCAGGGCATGCAAAAATGATAAAAAGCTGCAACCTATATTCCGGAAAATACGGTAACTAATATTGACTTTTATATTGTATTCCACTGATACATGTGTATTTATTACTGTGCGTTTAAAAAAAAAATCTTGTCATAATTCTGCTTCTCGGTCAAAACGACACGAGGTCCCAGTTTTGAAACTGCGGTCTTGTAGGTCTTTATGATCCAAGGACAGCAGGAGGGCTAAGCAGCTAGACTTTTTTGTAATTTTTGAAAGAGCTTGTCATCAATCAAAGCATTTTTTAGGGTTTCGTATCTGACCATGACACAACATTGTGCTTTTTGTAAGATGTATTTTTGTAACATGTATTTTTGTAAGATGTTCCAGGAAACAGGAGCTGAGTAGGAGAAGGCCTTGTTGCTGAGTTCAGACTGCACTGAAGGAACGCTGCAGGTAAAGAATCCCTGAGAGCGCACGCTGTGACTGCACTGATGACGTGACATGTAGGAGGAGCTACATGAAGGCAACAGACCAAGAAGTGATTTAAAGATGTGTGAGAGTCTGTGTGAAGTTAATGATGTCCAGTTAACCAGTGCAGCGATGGGTACGGTAGTTACAGCCAATAGGCTCTTTGCACGTCAACTTCCGTGTTCCGGTCAATGCGGTTCACTCACTTCCGGTCTATTGAACATGGCGTTTTATTCGAGGTGATCGTGTTTGCAGGGCTTGCCCAAGCTGACTATTAACGATGTTAATCGCATTTGTAAGTCTCATCCAAAGCTCCAACGACTAAATTAGAGAAAGGCTTTAAGATGTATGCCTCGTCTTACATCCACAAACA
This sequence comes from Garcialebias charrua, assembly GCA_038048925.1. Lineage (NCBI taxonomy): Eukaryota > Metazoa > Chordata > Actinopteri > Cyprinodontiformes > Rivulidae > Garcialebias > Garcialebias charrua. The sequence goes on from JBBPBX010066851.1 coordinate 14,984, forward strand.
CGAAGGTGAGTTTTACTTTGCTTCGATTGTGTGGCTAACGTTAGCTTTAGCTAATGCTAGCAGGCATTTTTACCGGTGATTTTGGTATAAATATGTACCAATAAAGTACCTGAACATTCTCAGTTATTCAATCGGACAATGTTTAACCTAATAATTTCTATTTGTGTTCAGTATATATTGCTTTTTTGCTGTTGATAGTGTCAAACAGAGACGAGGTAACAGGACAGGTTGTGGTTCTTTTAGCTTCAGATCCATAAAGAAACACGACAAACAAAACCTCAGTTTAAAAGTAGGGCAGCACAGGTAATTTGTCAGAGTTCGAGTTCAGCTGACTGTTCTGGTTCAAATTTATTATATGGCCATGTTCCATGGGTTCCGTGTTATTATTATTTTTTTTTTGCATGCATGCATTTTGTTAAGAGCTCAAATGGGACAGTGTTTACAGCCCCCTCCTCATTTTATCAGGACATTTTTTTTCATCATAACATTAAAAGCAAGACTAGTTTCACATGTTTTGTTTTAATGTTGATTGTGAAGCAGTTTGTAATCTTTATATCTTGAAAGCTGATGTATAAAGTTTCATTTACTAAACTATTTTAGATGTGAAACATTCCTAAAAAGATGAGAGCACCTCTCCTAATGTACAGTCATATTCAACAAATGTAGTATTCACAAAAGTTCATTAATTTCAATATTAATTTACTAAATAATTTTTTTAATTTTCATTTATTTTTGTAATAAAAATGACTGAGGTTTTCAAGTCTTTATTTCTGTTAATGATTTTGCTTGCAGCTGTGAAAACACGACATCTAAGATTAGAATATTGGTATACTGATCAATCTCACAAACCAGCCCCATCATAAAGCATATGCTAATTTGTTGATGACTCCCGTGCTGTAAACATGAGTTCCATTTGATCATAGTATTTTTCACTGTTTTAAGGAGGGCACTCCATTTCATGCCAACAGTTTGAAAGAAAACCTTAACAAAATGTGTAATGTGATCTGTCAACAGGCTGTCCTCCTCAAGAGATTCCGTTCCTGTTGTAATGGTGACGTGCAGTTGTTCCTGTGTGGCTGGTTCTGGATTTCACAGGGTGCAAAACCAGGTCCAGTTGGCAAGATGGTGGCCTGGGTCGACTGTGTAAAGGAGGATTACGGTAAATAATACTGGCAATATATAATTTTCATGTCTTGCTACCATACATATATTTTAGCCCCGAGTTAAATACATCTGTGTGATGTTTTATTCAAAGGAATACGGGTACCCTCTTCAGAGGAATGACTGGCTCTCTTCCTGACCTGTCTGCTTCGAGTGGCAGAGGTATACTGTACTGCGATTTGGACACATCATCTGTCACCAACCGAGAGTGTCTGGCAGCGACTGGATGGAAGATCAAAAAATAATCAGACAGAACTGTGATCACTTCTATTTTATGTTTTTGAATAGGTTGTGTGCTGTAGATACTATGAAATTCAAAAGAAAAAAAGACACTTTGTTTTATTACAATTTATCATTTGAAGAATTTGTTTGTTCTGATTTGTTTTACACAAAATAAATGAATTTCAAGTTGCACTAAGGTCAGCTCTGGCCTGTAATTTAGTTTGTTTAGCTTGCCCGTGTTTTTTCATAAAAGCAAGTGAAATGTGAAAAACAAGAAATGTTTATTTGTCTTCACATTTATTCATGAAATTTGATAACATGCAATCAGTTCATAACAATAAAAATACATTTAAATGCTTCTGTGAGAACTAATTTCGTGTGGACAATGTCCATCAGAAATTCTTTCCCTTAGCCCATGCACTGACGAGGTTTATTTTGATTAATTAACCAGGCAAGCCACTGTAAAAAGTGCATTAAATATGTAAAAAAAGCTACCGGTAAGTCTGGTCCTCTGGACATTCAAAAAACTGTCTACAGTATTTGTTTTTTGAATGTCCAGAGGACCAGACTTAGCTGTTTTTTTTAAATATTTTTCTACCTGGAGCATGCATCAGGGTAAGTTCATTAATACTTCAAACAATTGATAGTGGGATATCAATTGTTGATATCACGCTATCAACAATGCTATGCATATATACACATAATATATGTATACACATATATTATGTGTATATACACATATGTGTATATGCACATAATATATATGTATATATACACTTACATCTGTATATATACTGTACACATAATATATATGTATACACATATTGTGTATATACACATATATGTGCATATACACGATATATATGTTTATATACATACATGTGTATATAAACATAATATATATGTGTATATACACATACATCTGTATATATACACATAATATATATGTATACACGTATATATTGTGTGTATATACACATATATGTGCATATACTGTACACATAATATATGTTTATATTCACATACATGTGTATATACACATAATATATATGTGTATATACACATACATGTGTATATAGGAAATCCTTTCGGATTGCACGCTCAATGTGAACTCGCAGACGTGCAATTTTCTGTCTGGAGGATCCTCCGTGGAAAATGAAAAGAATCCGAAAAAAAAAAAAAATCCGAAAGAAAAAGTCCGTGGAAATTTAAAAGACCATTACATCAGCATGCTTAGGGACACAGCAGTGTTCGTGATAATGTTTAACTTGCTTCTGAAACGCGAGTTTCTCTTTTCTAGCTGTCTAAGTTCCTCAAAGCGGAAGTTAGCGAGCCGCATCCGCTCAGGCGGATGTGACGTCAGCGCCGCAGATGCAAAGAGCCTATTATGAATCTTAGCGCACCATGACAGACAACACCCAACATCTGCAGGATGCTTGTAGGAGCATGTGTTATTGTTGGTGTATGTTGATTTGTCTAAAATAAAAGGGAACAAATTGTATCTTTGATGCAGTCTGCTACTAACAAAGTGCCTGATAATCCCATTTAAAATGGGCTTTTGTCTGAGTTTGATAAGTGTCGACACAACACTGGTCCATCTCTTGAATCTAAGAATGATTCATCCATCATGAAGCATGTGGCATTACAAACAAAAAACACTTTTTGAATAATGGACAGGGACTGGATTGAAAATTGGTGAGAAAACCAAAGTGAAACGCAAATATCTGACTCATTACTGCACTGTACGTATTTAGGAACTAAATGTAACAATCCATTTAGGAGAAACTTATGGCAAAACAAAGGAAAGCCTTGGTTCATTATCACATGGGCCTTTTCTCCAAAGTTCATCTCAGGGCAGCCCTGGACGTGTGCCACAGCAGTTGATGGTTGGGGGTTCAGCTGGTTTGATTACGTAGTGTCTTGCAGAGGTTGCATATACTGTAGATGGCAGAAACACTGACTTTCCCTTCTCTTGTGGTAAATATTTTGCAGCGGTCATGGCACTGCTAATCAACCATCATGAGCTCCAACCAGAGGTTCAGAGGAGTGCATGTTCTCATGTGTCTCATGGAGATACCTCCTGGATCCTGTCTGGAGTCACTGGACTTGTCCAATCTATTAGTCATCAGCAGCCCTCTCACTTACACGAGCCAGGTCTGGGAGAACACAGACATGACGATCAACATGCGTGTAAAATGCTCTCTCTAAGGTTTAATTCAAGGTGCACCACACACGTCACAACGAAATCCACACTGGAAAGAAGTTTGATAATATTCTGGCAAGCGTTAGTGGCACCAATATCAGCTTTGTTTTGAACGGAGGATTCACGGTGGCAGCAGCGGGCTTTTGTGCCCCCATCCTCCTACCTGCCATTAGCGGTGCTCAACTCTAAAAAAAACTCCACCTGCTTAGTTAATAAAACAATTAGTCTTTCCTTTGAAATCAAGACAGCTGACTTCATTTGCCGCTGAGGCGCTCATTCCTCTTTAGCTCCCCTTTTCAACACACAACATAATGCTTTCAAATGTATTTTATCTTCATTGTTTTATTTACAAAGACATTTTATTGAGGTTTTAATTGCATTTAAGCATGGTCAAGAGAGCATCCAGATATACTGTAAAGATTGAAGCTGGCACAGATATGATCAAATTAAAGCTAAAATCACAACTTTACATGAAAAAGCAGAAATACTTTAAGAAAAGAAGCAGTATTGTCACATTCTTTTGATACTTTAAAACACTTCAGTAAATATGGGGCAAGTTTTCTGAGTCCCTATTGGTCCACTGTCCACTTTGGTTCATTACCTTATTAAAACCAAGGGCCTAAAAAGACATGGCAAAGTTGACAACCTCAAAACGCAGTGGTTCCCAACCCTGGTCCTTGAGGAACACCATCCTGCATGTTTAAGCTGTTTCCCTGCTCCAACACACCTGATTTAAATGATTTGGTGATTAACAGGCTTCAGAAGAACCTGAGGAAGAAATTAAATAACAGAATCAGCTGTGTTGAAGCAGGGAAACAGCTAAAACATGGTGTTCCTCAGGGACCAGTGTTGGGAACATATACTGTAGAAAGGTTTGCTTCAAAATAAAAAATATCTTGGTGTTTGTGTTTTTGCAAATATTTATTAATATGCATTCCACCTAGTTTAGTCAATGATGACTTACTTAAAAAAATTACATCAATACATTGAGGC
>JBBPBX010066852.1:8394-19562 GCA_038048925.1 Garcialebias charrua
TATATATATATATATATAAATATATAAATAGCAGATTATATTAGCTTCCCCTAATTTTCACAAGACATTTGTGCTTTTGAAATTGTGGACCTAAAAAAATTAATAACCGTTTTAGAAATTGTGGAACTAATTTTTTAATCAGCGGTGCCCAGCTTTGCCCTCGGGCATGTTGGTTTCTGCAAAAAGCTCCCCAACCTGTCTTTGAAGCATCTGTGGTGATCAGTACTCGAGACAGCACTCGTTCCAACGTGACGCCTGTCCTGAACACTGAAGGAGCCCTCCAGGGTTCCAGAGCCTACATGTACTCTGGGCTGATCAGTATCCCCCTGCCCACCTGAGGGAGGCAGGATACATTTGTTTGTTTAGCCATATCTGCAGAGGGTGCATTTTTAATAAGGCCTGAGGCACGCAGAGAATGGATGCTGCCAGGAGCCCCAAGAGATGCTGGCACAGTTTGAGGGACACTCTCTGGCCCAGCTGAAAGTGTGCCAGGCAGAGGTGGAGGGATGAAATCCGAGCCTCTGAGAGCCATGCTCTGTACAGAATGGAGTTGACCTGTACTCCCAAAAATACGGTAATCTGCGATAGCATCAGATTGCTCTTTTGCAGGTTTATGATGAAACCCAGAGCCTCCTGGTGAGTCATCACCATCTGTGAGCGCTGCTGCGCCTGGTCTCTGTCGCGTCCGAGGATCAACAGATCATCAAGATAATTTAGAACTCTGACCTCCTGACCCCTCAGTGAGGTTAAGGCCGCATCCAGACATTTCATAAATGATCTTGGTGCAGTTTTTAATCCAAAAGGGAGGGTCAGAAATTTGAATGCTTTTCCTTCTAAGGCAAAACGGAGATATTTTATGTGCCGTGGCATAGTGCATTAACAGAATAACCGAGTTTTCGACAGGTCGAGTGCTTTGACTTCTATCGAGGCTTTTTTGTCCAACTCGGGTACCCGTAGTGACGTCATCACGTGATAAAAACAGAGCGCGCGGTAGCTTTTAGCTTTTAGTAGACGCTACAAAATGGATTCCTTTGTGCGCACGGATCTATGAAGCTGGTCCAGTCTTGTCAAAAAGGTAAAACAGTTTATAATTTTATAAATTGCGCCACTCATTGAAACATCCTGTTGACGTTCTTTGCTTCAACACCGTAGTAGATTGTTGTGACAGCAGAGGGCAGTGTTTTATTGCAGGTCCCATATATAACACGGTTGAAACGGCTTCATCTCTCGTTTCACAAACAAAAAAACAAATATTCATCTCTCTAGAGCTATTAAAAATCTATAAACACAATCTCTAAAAGTAAACCTAAATTGCACAGCTGCAGGCGGTGGTACGGTGTGGCTGTGGCCCAATTTGTTTTTTAAGTTTCGGTTTTCATCGTCTTATACTTTCACTTTTAATATTATTAATATAACTAATAGTTTTGTTTTTCCTGTGACTTATGTGCAGTATGATAAATGATAGGAGCATAATAAATGCTCCCAATGCTTTGTTGGTCTTTTTTTTCTTTTTGTAAAGACGTTTTTAGGCATTTATATTTATTTATTTATTTTGCATCGTAAGACACTGTGACGTCATCGGCTACTCGAGCGTCGTTCGAGTTTTTTTATGTTAATGTCGAGGTTAAAAATTATGTACTCGTTCAACCCCTACCGTGGCAGGATGCTCACGTGGAAAAAGGTGTCTTTGAGATCGACTGTGCAGAAGTAATCCCTTGGTCTCACCGACTGGATTACCTGTCTCAGTGTGAGCATCCTGAATTTGTATGTTTTTATCCTTCTGTTCAGGCTCCTGAGATCCAGTATAGGCCTTAAGCCCTGGTCTCGTTTTGGCACAAGGAAGTACTTGCTGTAATGGCCTTTGTGTGCATTGTGGGTTGGAACAACATTTATTACTCCTTTTTCTAGCATTGTAGAGATTTCTTCCCATAGGACATGGGCACGGTCTGGGTTTATGTTGGACAGCAGCACCCCCGTGAAAGGGGGTGGCCGCTTGTGAAACTGCAGCCGGATGCCCCGACTGACGGTCGACATGACCCATGTGTTTGGAGGACACGCCCTCTAGGCCTGAGCATGTGCGCTGAGCCTATGAGGCATGTGTATTCTGGGTTGTTTTTGTGTCGAGGGTGTGGGAGGGGGAGTAGTGACCCCCACCCGGTCGCCCTTCGTCGAGCTGACCTGTCCGCCAGCGGTCACCAGGAAGTCTGCCTGTGGCAGACAGACCCCTGACGTCCCGCTGAGGCTCATTGTCTTGCCTGACACACGAGGGAGGAGGGGTGATTGCCCTCTCCCTTTATCGAGACTATTTTCATTAAAATGGTACTGTGTTTTTTTGAGTCAAGACATAAGGTAGGATGTGCTTTTGAAACTTTATTTTCGTGTTTTAAAGAACAAATCGTCTTTTTTACACACACAGCAGAAACATGTTTTGTGCACACACAAACGTCACCAGCTTTTTGTTGCATTTCACACATAAAGTCTGGATCTAAAAGTCTGGGTTCCCATACCACATGGGCGGGCGAACCTGTAAAACTGCAAAGTGGTCCCGTGTCGTCAGGCCAACTTCTGCCTTCGGTCCTGGTTCATCGAGGAAGATCTCGGCAAAACCGCTTGGTGAGGGACGAACCTGTTCCTGGCCCATGCCTGTCCAGCCTGAGACGGTCCTGTTGCGGGTCTCGGCCGTTGCTCCCCGTCGAACGCTGGCCTTTTTTGCAGGGGACGGTGTGTGGCTGAGCGGTGTCGATACTGCATGGCTCTGCTCCCACTGGCGTCTCTGGGGGGCGTGAAAGCTTTTCTCAGCATCCCCTCGTGCAAGGCTTCAGCCTGTTTTTGTCTTTGCTCCAGCCTGCTCTGGATGTGTTCCAGAGCCCCTCTGAAGAGCCCCGACGGCTCGATCGGGTGGTGAAGGAACAGGTACCGCTGGCCCTCTAGCAGGTCTGTCAAGGTCAGCCACAAATGGCGCTGGACGATGACCACTTCAGCCATGCATCTCCCCTGAGCGATGGCCGTGGTCCCCATCATCCGGAGGACAAAGTCTGTCACCCTGCGGGCCTCCTCCAGGATCTCTGCTGCATTCTTTTTGTTTGTTGTCTGCTGGAGCTCCTACAGTTTCTCCGCCAAGTAGGCCTGCATCATGGCCGAAGCGTTCATGGCGCGGACCGCGAGGCCCTGAGCCCGGTAACATTTTTCGAGCTGGGAGGCAGAGGTGCGGCATGCCTTGCTGGGCAAAGTTGGCTTGGAGCCCGATGTTCTAGGGGCTAAGTGGGCCGCCAGTGTGTTCTCCATCTGCGGGACGGTGGCTATTCCTGCTGCCTCAATGCCAGCAACGTCGAGGAACTGGGAAAGAGGCAGAAGCATGGGAGCTCTGGGTTCAGCCCAGGTGCGAGTCAGCTCCGTCAGGAAATCCGGAAAAATAGGCATCCTGTTCCTCGTGGCCGACTGCTGCTTTGCGAAGAAGTAGTTCCCCACCAACCTCGTTACCTGTTGTCGAGGTGGGGGTTCAGGCCAACTGATCCGTAGCGTGTCCTCTGCTCTGCGACACAGGTCGAACAGAGCGGGGATGGAGACATCAGTCTCTGGGTGAGCTGTCGTCGGGCTCTGAGAGAAGTCCTTGTCTTCTCCCTCGTCCTCGTGTTCAGCTTCATCGTCTGCTATTTCACCCGAGGCTGTTAGCGAGAGCTCATCTGCTCATAACAGGCTTCTCATATCAAACTCGACGCTGGAGTCCCAGACGGGGGCTGTCATGTCCATACTGTCCCCCCAGTCAGCGTGGCCACTGTCCTCCAGGTCAACGGCCTCGAGCTCCGGTGTGGGAGTGAGTGCCTCTGTGAGGTCTGGGTCCCGCGCCGCCGTGGAGCCACCCATGGCCTTGACCACAATGTCCACGTGACATTTCCTCATAGCCTCAAGCATCTGGCTGCAGTGAGGGCAGGACTTGGGGGATTCCAGCGCTGTCTTAGCGTGCAACATCCCCTGGCAGACGGGACAGGCCTCGTGGGTGTCCGTCACCGAAAGGGAGTATCCGCAGCCGCTGGGGCAGGCTCGGGAGCTGGGGATCGCTGGCCTGCTGGTCTTCTTAGAAATTTTGGATTTTCGCTTTCCCTTCTCTGGAGCCATGGCTGAGAAGAGTTGAGCTCGTTAGCTGTAGCTAACGTGGTCCGCAGACGTCCTCTTTGTCGAGTCGCTCTCATTGTCTAGCCTGCTAATCTCCGTTAGCTAGGTAGCGAGTGATGCAGTTAGCGCCGTCGAGCGAAGCTGCGAAGAGAGAAGAAAAAACCTTGAGGTTAAATAAAAGGCACTGGGCTAGCTTTCGCTAACCCAGCAGTACTTAGGAAATTTCTCTGTACGCTCAGGGTAGGGAGCGAGCTCACCTCCAGTCGAGCGATGCCATCACAGAGAGTCCAACAAAGTTCAGGTGTAAGCGAGGTGAAGGGCATAAAAGAGATAGAAGGCTGGGCGTCAGCCTCTTTATACAAAGAGGGCGGGGCCTCTTTGATGACGGTGACGCCCACCTACCTTTTCAAAGCATGAATGTATTACTTCAGGTGAACCGCGCGGCGGCACAATTCCCATAGTCATATGTTGCACTGAGTGGACTGATTGATAAGGGATCAGTAATAACATTTAGGATATAACCAAGAAAAACATCAACTAGAAATACACTAAGCACTAATGTAATAGAAAAACATCATTACAAACGAACATGAGTCTGTATGAGCAGATGGTCACAAATGAACACAGCAACAAGAAAACAGATCAGCATCAGCATGTTGTGATATTTTGCAGTGATTATTCTTATTATTTATTTATTCATGAGTCTAACAGCCTCAGGGTAGAAGCTGTTCCTCAGTCTAGTGGTTCTACATTTGATGCTCCTCCGTCCTGAGGGGAGTGGGGCAAAGAGTGTGTGTGCTGGGTGAGTGGGGTCTTTCATGATGCAGGTGGCTCTTTTCCTGCATCTGGAGGTGTAAATGTCTGTGATGGTGGGGAGACTGACTCCAACAGACTTCTGTGCAGCCTTCACCACTCTCTGCAAAGCTTTTCTTTCTGCAGCTGTGCAGCCTCCATGCCACACGTTGATGCTGGAGCACAGGATGCTCTCCACTGCACACTGTAGAACGAGGTGAGGACTGGTCTACTCAGACCAGCTCGTCTCAGCCACCCGAGGAAGTACACTGGAAAAAATGCCCCTTTAAAAATAAGAAAAAAAAAAAGTAAAATAAGATTTTTTTGCTTGAAATAAGCAAAAAAATCTGCCAATGGAACAAGTGAAAATTCACTTGACAAGATTCTTAAAATAAGACATTTTGTTCAAGTCAAACAAGATATGCGGAATCTTGAAACTAGCTACAAAAATCTAGTTTTGAGCAATATTTTACTACAATTGTGAGCTTTTATTGTCTTATAATAAGATTCTGATGCTCAAAAGTAGTATACTGGAGAAAAGTCTACTCTGAAAACAAGTTTAAAACAACTTAAAATTAGTTTTTTTTTTGATTGAAATAAGCAAAAAGATCTGGTAACAAGTGAAAACGATATGCGGAATCTTGAAACTAGCTACAAAAATCTAGTTTTGAGCAATATTTTACTACAATTGTGAGCTTTTCTTGTCTTATAATAAGATTCTGATGCTCAAAAGTAGTACACTGGAGAAAAGTCTACTCTGAAAACAAGTTTAAAACAACTTAAAATTAGGTTTTTTTTGGATTGAAATAAGCAAAAAGATCTGGTAACAAGTGAAAACAAGATATGCGGAATCTTGAAACTAGCTACAAAAATCTAGTTTTGAGCAATATTTTACTACAATTGTGAGCTTTTCTTGTCTTATAATAAGATTCTGATGCTCAAAAGTAGTACACTGGAGAAAAGTCTACTCTGAAAACAAGTTTAAAACAACTTAAAATTAGATTTTTTTTTGACTGAAATACGCAAAAAGATCTTCCAACAAGTGAAAATTGTCTTGACACGATTTCTAAAAATAAGACATTTTATCTTTTTACAAGATAAACAATCTTAAACCTAGCTGCAAAAAATCTCATTCTTAGCAATATTTTACTACAATTGAGCGTGTGATGCTTAAAATTAGTATACATCCCTAAAACTTTTACTCATTTTTAGTTCTACAGATGTTTCAAATGTTTCTCCAACCCGTTATCAAATTTAACCAACAAACGTAATAATACATGTCTTGTCAAAACCTTCAAACATTTTCTGTAATGACAAAAAATGAAAGGTATTCTTTAACTTCAACACATTTATTTTATCACAATGGTTTCAGCAGCAATGCAACAACTACTACTCCCAATTACAACTGTAGTTAACACTTGATTATATTTTTAAAAAATAATATAAAACACCTTCAACAAAATAAAAACAATTTTTGCTATGAAAAATGGAGAGTATACTACTGGGCACCATGAAAAATGAGGGAGCCACTACAACTTCAAATGTTTAAACATAAAATGTCTTTGGGAAATGTTGTGATGGGCACATCTCCTACCGTGAGCAGGCAGTTGGACGAACACACAATCAGAATTGGACAGGAGAGGGAGAGTTTTCCTGGGGGCTTTGAGGTCCTGTTTTTCCTGAAACACAAAGACATATTTCTGTTGGCATGATGAATCATATTTTAAGATTGTGGAATATAAGCCAGATAAATAAATAAAATAAAGAGAGAACCTGTAAAACTATCATGTTAAATATGACGCGGTTGAAAATTTGGGTGCACTAACTGTGCTGGTGAACCAAAAAAAAGTTTAGAAACACCAGTGCAATCAGTGCAAGAAGTTAGTGTAGAACCATGGGAAAAAATGTATCAATTAAAAAAATGATTTTGAGTAAGATATTTCCAGCAACCTGCAAAGATTTTGTTTCTTTCCACCTTGAAATAGGTGATAGGTAATAAATATATTAGGCTTAGTGTATTACTAGTTGATGTTTTTCTTAGTTAATTCTAGATGTTATTACTGTTTTTCTCTTGCATTTGTTGTTGGATGTAACTGGGACCCCGTGTACATAATCTCGTTTTCATCACATGTACCACATGCGGTGCAAATGACAATAAAGACTCTCTGACTCTGACTCTGAAAACTTTAATATCCAAATACTATGTTAGGTTTATTCTTTAAAAAATAATAACACCAATTTCTCATTAACATTCAAATAATAATGCATTATTGTAATTAAAAAGATAAATTAATCTACATTTCTGGAAATGTTTGAATTATCAGAATAATCCAGGTTATCAATATTATACTTTTGATAACAATTTACCTTTGTCCACGAGAGGAAGACCTCGACCTCCAACGCCGCCTCTGAGAAAGGGACTGTCTTGGCCAGGTCTGACTGATCTGTTTAAAGCATGCAACAGCAAAATTGGTACACATCGCATCGTGAGTTAGATGAATTGTTACATCTCTAATTTTGATCATATTTAAATTAAATACCTTTGATCATTAGAAAGAGACTCAGAGGGACTCCTGCTACCATTGCATCCCAAGATTTGAGATTGAGTGCTTGAAGGGATGTCCATCGGGGTTCTTTCTGCATTTTAGAGGGTTTAAACATAAGTGTTAATATGTCAAAAATGTAAATTACTTTACACAAGGTTTCCAAGTACCCCAAGATGATAGTTGTGCAATATTTACCTGACTGTGCATTCATCCTTTTAGGAGGAGTTGGAAGAGCAAAGTCATCTATAATAAAACAGTCAACAGTAAAAAATAAATTAAAATAAAAGTGATTTTACATCTATAGTAAGTAATTAGCCTGTTACTGATATGGTGGTGATTGAAATACTACATAGATTTGTTCTTAAAAAAAGAAATAAAAGTTACATGGATTAGCTTATTATGTGCAGGATGTGGCTTATTTTTATTGTGAAATATGTAACAAAAAGTGTAAGTGACTTAGCTGTGCGTTTGCAGTAAGAACAATTGCATACCTCCAATGATTCTAGAATTGTCAGTCCACCTTGTGTGACATGACCCACCACCAAGGTATAACTATCCTCTTTTGATGTGGTATACCCCCAAATTAATCAGTGGTGAAAAAAAATTTAACATACCCTCACAAGGAAAAACATTTCTAGACTTCTTGGTAGCTTTTTGACCTAAAATAAATAAAAAAATATACATGCTGTAAGACAGTAGTCATATTTTGAACAAACTATACCTGTGAAGGAAATTTTGTGACCGATTGTCAGATGCAGTTTTGTATTTCATACTTTTTGATCATTGCAGCCATAACGTTAAAACAGAGAATTGGTGTGTCTTATCATACGAGGCCTTTCCGTGTGCATAACAAAGTTGGTTACGTTCTAATGTCTGATGCAAACGGTACCACCTTCATGCAACCACGAAGTCAGGTTGATTCATCATTATTGCAGAAGAGGTTTTCTGGGAGTTCTTGAGTTTGCAGCTCTGAGAGAGCCTGGGACAGCTTAGGCTCTGTTTTGTCTTGCTTTTCCGATAAGGCCAAGGTTTTTTACTCTGAGGCCTGATGCTGCCTGGCTTTGGCTCACTGTTTGGCTTTGCAGTTCCACAAATTAATGCAACAATAAACGGCTCTAACTTTTTCACACTGCAGAGAATGGGCAAAATTTGTACATTTGATGATTTAAATAATGGTACACCATCTACATTGAAATTTAGCTGTATCTCATTTTCTGTTGAAAAAAAATTGGGATACTGTGAGCACATTTTCAGAAGTCCTGTCTCCACACCAAAGTTTTGATACTTTGCATTTCACTTTCTATTTCTCTCCTACATTTTTTTTCTTTTTTCTGTTGTTTGTTGTTTAATGTACAGGTAGTCCCCGATTTACGAGCGAGATCCGTTACAACGAGGCGCTCGTAAACCGGAAATCTCGTAATTTGGAACGGCCGCCATGTCTCTCGTAAATCCGGAATTTCGCTCGTAAATTGGAACGGTTTCGCTAGCGCGACTACAAACACTCTATTTTCATCCAAAAACTGCTTATGAGTGCATAAAAATGATCGGAAACGTGTGTCCATATGCTTAGCTAACTAACTGTGGTGAAAAAACACATGAAAACTCAGTATTTTTTTCGTTTTTTCCAAAAATTCGCCAGCTCGTAAGTCTGGAACCTCGTAGATCAGAGCGCTCGTAATTCGGGGACTACCTGTATTTGTATCATTGCTGTTCATCATTCTTTAGTTTGTAGCAGGTCGCTTTTGTAAATGAGCCCTCGAGGCTCAATGAGATTTACCTGACTAAATAAAGGTTGAATGAATGAAAAAGTAGAGGAACTGGCCACCACATAGATCTGTGACGTCTATTTCACTGGGATTTCCTAACAGGGTTCTGGCATCTTTTGGTAGCCGGTGTCCATGTTTGCGTAGCACCAATAGCAGCTCATCTACTGATGTGCATGTCACCTTATTCTTTACAGCCCATTTAACCAAATCACTTCTCAGATCACTTGGTTCCTCCTCGGACAAAGTTCCAATTTCTACATCACTTTCACTACTGTATCACTGTTTGGCAGGAGGCAATCATCTTGATATTCATCTTCTCCTGTATCAGGTTGGTTGTGTATCTGTATGTCTATTGGGCTATCAGCAAAAGAAAGTTCTGGGTTCTCATTTGAGGGACCTGGATTCTCTTCTGAGTCACTAGACTCCACCAGTCGTCTCCATTTTTTGTGATACATCTGGGAGTGAAATAAAAACCAACAATATTTCTAAGCCTAAATGTTTTATAAATAGAAACATTAAATTTTAAAATAAGAAGTGAAAACAGTCAATCATTTTTAAACATATTTCAAATTAACCTGTCTAATTTTTTCAAAAATGTAAAAAATTACTTTTTTACAGGATTACAGTACTTTCAGATCAAAATGGATGGCTGGGTTAGGTTTGGAGACAACTCACCACTGAAGGCGACTTGGATCGTGTTTTTCCAAATCTGTGGAAAAGAGCAAGGAGAGGAATGTGAAATCTCAACCTTATTTTAAAAGTTTGTGGATGGAAAGTATGTCAATATACCACATTCACCAACAGAGACATTGAACATTCTTGTTTAGACAAATACCCATGAAGCAGGTGTGTTTGGGGCCTCTGCACATTCTCCATCAGCAGTAGATTAATACCCCTCTGCTTAGTTCATGTAACATTAACATTTATCTTTGTGTGACCACAGCCAATGCTGACAGATATAAGAGGGGGAAATGTTTTTTTTTAAGCACATGATTAAAAAAAGTCATTAATGATGGGCAGTACATGTATAGGGGATAAGTTTTATCGTTTAATGTTAAACATATTTCTGAGACATTTTAGGCTTAGTGGCTGAAGAGTTATGACACTGTTTTATACACCGTTTACTGATTTTATATGCTCAGGAAATGTTACTGTTTGATTAAACTATTCTCTCTGGACTTTAGACAAACACGAATTACATGGTTTACTAGTTTAGTTACCATCGGAGCCCATTTTTCATATAATCATAACTTAATCAAGTAGTTTCTCTTCATCCAGTGCAGGTAACATAGTTACTGCCGCTGGTCCACAGACAACAATACATTGTGCTCGATAACCAGAACACATCACACATAATATATATACTACTATGATAGACTACATTATTACTTAAAGGCTAATACACTTAGAGTTCACATCTAGAAAACAGTTTTACTGATTTAAGACTCTGCTCGCACATCCATCTACAGAGATAACGCACACCAGAACACCATATCTTAGTCAGAAGAGAGGCCACTGTATGCATATAAATGTATTTTATGTCTGTACGCTGATTAATCATTATGCCTGTCATAATAAATTCTTTTTTATACAAATACTCTCTCTCTCCTTTTGAGCACCTATTTAAGAGTTTAGGACTCTTCGTGGCCTAACAGAGCAAACAAAAACATTAAACTCCAGCTCTTTTTTTTCCAACCAGCTCATTTAGCATACCATCACAACAGTCCAGTGTTAGCTGGACACTGCTAGCCCCAGGCCCTACATGCGTTCCGCTCCGGTCCGACCTCCGCAGCAAATACGCACTCATTTTAATCAATGAGACTGTTACTGGCTCCGCACGGCGACTGTGTTGCTAGCTCGGACGGTAGCTTGCAGTCCGAGCTAGCTATCTCGAAAAAATCGCCTCGAAATGTACAGCTCGAAAATATCGGCACAGCTAGTAAGCCGTTGG
>JBBPBX010066853.1:7693-19562 GCA_038048925.1 Garcialebias charrua
AACTACTACTTACTACTTGTACTACTATTTTTATTGCGTGGTTTTTCATTTATTGAGGGCCTTCAGGGTACAGATCCCCTCTGATAAACAAGGGACCACTGTATGTCACATAATATACAACTTATCAAAATCTAATTTTAAAAGATGTTTTTGCAGCCTGTTTTTCAAATTATTGATCCATCTATTATTTCACTAAATGTCTTGCTCAATAATCCAGGTTTATCTATGTCACCATCCTTTTAAGTGTTTTCTTTCTCACTACTGTATTTTTAATATTTCATCTAAAGTAGTACCAAACATACAAACAAACAAAAACACATTTCTTTGAAGATGATCTTTTATGAAGCCATAATCATAATGAAACAACAATTTACATCTTTGGGGAATAACTTTAATGGATTGCATCAATTTCTGGCTCCCTGGAAGCCAGTTTATTATAGATTTGTGTTTTGGTCATCATTTTTACATGTTATTGTGACTAATCTGTAGGCATTGTAGTAGCTTGCTAAGAGGCAAGTCTTGCTGCACTGCTTTTATGTTGTTGTTGTTGTTGGGCGGCCGTGGCATAGTGGTAATGGCAGTCGTCCCCTGATCGGAAGGTTGGTGGTTCGAATCCCGGTTCCCCACACCATGTGTCATTGTGTCCTTGGGCAAGACACTTAACCCGAGTTGCTCCCGGTAAGACTAGAAAGCACCTTGCATGGTAGTCTGACGCTACCGGTGTATGGATGTGTGTAGCATTCAATGTGTGTAGCACTTTGAGATTTTCACTAATGAAAAGTGCGTTATAAATTGAATTCATTATTATTATTATTGTTGTTGTTGTTTTTTTTAAGTTATGTTTTTGCAATATATGGTTCTTCAGTTTGGATTATTATTCTTTTTTTTTGATGAATTATAATAATAAACAAACATCAACTAATTATTTGTTTGGTGGTTCACCACAAGATTCTCTTTCGTATAATGTCTTTGACATTACAGCAATTATACACAACAATGTTTAACATTACATTTTATTGAGATTTGTTGGTATAGTTATCAATTATACGTATAAGTAAGAACTTCTTTTTTATTTACTGACTCTTGAACAAAGGTTTGAAAAACATGCTGCTTTCATGTTGGATGTACAACATGAATCAGGCTGTGGGTATGGCTGCACTTTCTATTGGCCACATTATCAAAACACTTCACTACTGACTGAGCCACTGGGCTTTCTTTTTTCTTTTTCTTTTTTTTTGTAGAACATGCCACTGGATGCCTCAAATTTGCCCTTGGGGATTAATAACGTCTCTGTCTGTCCATCCGTTTGTTCGTCCGTCCATCTATAGATTTATTGCAGTAAATTGTTTGTTTACCCTCCTAAAGCTACATGACAAAGAGCCACTTGTTAATGAAAGTCTTTACCCTGAACTCCTGATCCTCTGACATAAAAGCAATATTA
Organism: Garcialebias charrua; assembly: GCA_038048925.1. Classification (NCBI taxonomy): domain Eukaryota; kingdom Metazoa; phylum Chordata; class Actinopteri; order Cyprinodontiformes; family Rivulidae; genus Garcialebias; species Garcialebias charrua. Next base: position 9,135 of record JBBPBX010066853.1, read on the forward strand.
GAATAAATGAGGTGTTTATTTACAAATTTCATGTTTACCATTTCATTAAACATGAAGGGGTATTCTTCTACCCCTCCTTGTTATTAGTTGGAAGACAGTTAATGATAAGGAAGTGTCTAAACAATACCTTCTTAATTGTCGTTGGTACTGTGTTTGTGAGTCATTTCACAGCTAGCCACCCACTCCACCACAAGATGATTTAATGTTAATAAGCACGGCTGTGATGGAACAAACACTTTAAAGGGTGACAGTGTGTGGGAGAAAGATGGGCAATGAGCATCTGTTCAGGGCTGGTGAGGAATTGTGCGAGTGTGTGTGGGGGTGTGGGGTGTGTGTGAAAGGTATGAGAAAAGGTGAAATCTGGAGTGCTAATTTAAAACTTGCACACAGACTGCACCGTGTACAACTGTCTTGCTAATTTAAACATTCTTATTCGTTAACTATTTTTTTCTTTTTGTTTTCCTTTTGCCAGAAACAAATACCCATTTACGACTTAACAGTGTCACATATAAATCATAATACTAAAACTAGTCATTTGTAACTATTTATAATGTCTTACTTTGCTGCTTTTTGTCAAGTTGACTGTGATAATTAATTCTGCCTTTTTGTGGCTGAAACCACACTGCAGGCTTCAAGTGACTTACTGAAAATAAGCAGAGATCTGTGGCAAATAAAACAGTTTAGAGTGGTAATTTCATAGTTTCACCATAGTTTGCTGACATTCTGTCTCCTATTTGCTGCCACAAACTGTGAAGTTACTCAAAACATACTAACATTGGTCTTACTGCCAGAGACTCAATTTGTCAGTGCAAGTCTGGGCCACCAGTATGAGCAGTGACAGCTGAGTGTCATTCTTGATACTACACAACTTAATGGGAATATTCTTCATTACTTCTATTGTTTTTGACCTGGTCATGGCCCTGAATGACAGCAAATGTCTACGGGTGACAAGGTTTTTCAAGCTTTATTTGTAGCAGAACTTTGGTACTCTGTCTATATGATATTGGTGACTTGTAATATCCTAAATAATATGTGGTAATATAATAGAGCAAAGTATCTGACTACTGTCTTTCAAAGCTAAAGCTTTGTTTATACTTCATGCAAGACGTACGGCTGCGGCCCAGCGATGACGTAATTGTGTGTGTGTCACCGACCACATTGAGTGTTTATACTTGGAAAAGAGTGCACATACATTATAGTAATCCCTCCCTCTTCCCTCCCACTGCATACGTCACGCGCACTCCCACTGCATGTTTTATAAGGACAAACGGATTTAATATAATGATAGGCTCCATTACCTCGATTTGTGAGTCCGTTATGTCGGCTGTTGTAATGTTTGTAGTCGTTCCCCGGTGTTTAATGTATGTGTCCAGCTACTGCAAAGACAGACCTCCGGACCGCCTCGGCAAGTTTCTCTTCAAAACTATCCATGTCAAAGCAAAAACAAAAACCGGCTTCTGGAAGAGTAGCGGGTAGCGGTGTGATACACCATGTATTGACATCCAAACAAAAAACGCCCACAAACTTTGAACCAATCACACGCTCCGGGCCACATCCTCCGCGTCTCGCAGTGCTGACTGGGGGCAATGTACTGTATAGGAGAGCTGTCACCGGCGGATCGCAGCGGGAGTGCAGATGGAAGTTATGCAATTTTTTTTGACTCAACGGTGGGTAAAAGACGTGCGACAAGAAGTATAAACCAGCCTTAATTATAAGCTCACCTGGCAACCTGTCTTGAACCAACTGGTAAGAGATAGATAAAGCCCGAGATACACTCGAGCGTCCTCACGATATGCCTATACGCAGCGTACGTACGCTGTGGCAAAAGCGTAGCCCCGCGTAGCCCCTCAGGGCACGTACGCGCAAAAGTTTTTTTTTACTACGCATACGCGATGCGCGGTGTCTGAACATAAACTTCCCCGGCGCCGGACTGTTTTGTATGTTACACAAATTAAATAAATTCCCCTTCTTTATCGCTGATCGGGCCTTTTCTTTTGTTTTTTTGCCTAAAGTCAAGTAACCGCTTCTTCCTCCGTTCACTCGATGATTGAAATGAATGAATTCAGGTCCTACCTGGGTGCGGCGATGTTTTAAATATCCCTGGTGGGCTGTGTGCTGCAGGAAAAGCACTCCCTGTTATTATTTTTATTTCTGAGAGAACTTTTTACAACATATATAGTAGAAACACCGCATGAACACCGCCGCGGTCTTCAAGGCGCTACATGAGCTGGCTGTCAATCATTTCAGTAGGCGTGTCAGCAAGTAACCAATCAGCGAGCTCAGTTGAGTCCCCTCCGTGTGCAGCTGCTCATATTACAACAAGGAGAACGCGAGCGTATAGTTTCTGACATATGCTGAAGCATATCAGCAAAACACATGCGCACAAAATGCGCGCGTAGAGTGGCGTACCTGAGGACGCATGAGTGTATCTCGGGCTTAAGGAATGAAGAAGTTGCGGTATGCAAATGTGAGCTGCAGCTGCTCAGGCAGTAAAACTTACTATTGTCCTGGATAAGTAAATGAGAGATGTTAAGCTTTTGCATTTTCGGAGGCCGTTGATGAAAAAATAAGAAACAAAAACATGTGGTGCATGCACTGTTCTCTAAATTACAGTTACTGCTGCAACTGCACTGACCTCTTAGCCAGCTTAATGTAGACACATCAACTCCATAATGGGGTTACAAAGTTAATGATAATGTAAGGAAACAACACTGAAATGCCAAGTAAACATCTCAGTGGCACCACTGAAAATGTTACATGTTAACTTCATCACATTAAACCATAATGAATAGGCATTGCAAATTGATTTTCTCTTTACTGAAGGCTGAATGCACAAGCAGCGCATAGAACAGGTAGAAATGTAGTTTACTTACCTCAGAGTTCAATAAGAGCTGTAGGCTCCCTTTTGATTTTGGAGGTAAACTAATTGATTATTTATTCTACTGTAATGGCTCTTGTGCCACATTCAGTAATGTTTAGTTGAATTAATGAGACGATTTGCAGCTGTTTGATCTAATTTCCATTTTAGCCTCTCTGATCCTGTGTGTCATCTTGTGAAGATGTTCTACAACATGATTTGAGTACATTTAACACTTTCACTGACTTAAAGTTGTTGTTTTTTCTTTGATTCCTACAAAAGTCAGGTTACCTTCAGCTCTGAGTTTCCAGATCACTTGAGATGCATTACTACTGTCTCTGCAATACATGGCATAGACAAAGCAAATGGATATATAAAAAGCTTTTTTTAATCAATAAGTAGTGTTTACAAGCTCACATTTCCCTATAATGTTGCTTGTTTGGATCACCTTCATGTATTTTACATGTCCTGATTCTCACATGAGTTCATGTGGTGAAGGCATGTTTCTTATGGTTTTGATACCTCTCCATCCTTTGAACTTGTTCCTCTATCTTCACTGAACACCTTGAGGTCATATCAGCCCGGTGCTGGACAGGCTGGCTGCTTCCTATTTAGATTATGGATGGTTATTACCGTCTCCTGGCTGTCAGTCAGATTAGACCAATATGTCTCCGGAAGCGAGCTTATCAGGCTATAGAGAGAACCTTCTCCTGGGAAAAAGGAGGGGCAATTTAAATGAGTCATATCCAGTTCCTCTCCTTTCTTTACAACTTTATTTATGTAGTCTGAACATGTATCAATGCTTCAAATGTTTCTTGTTCATAATACGCTCATGCTATCCCTGCCAACCCCCTACGCTCCCTGCCCACCTTCACAACCACCTCTCAGTCTCCGTTCAATACTTTTAGGACTAGAACGGCAATAGCATTGTCTTGTGTTGTTATTGATGGCTCTGGATATTTACCTGTAGACAAATAAGAAAAAGCATGCCCATGTCTGAAAAATGTCCATGTTAGATTTACAAATTTCTTTATTTACTCCAGCATAAACAATGAGAAAATCATAACTCCCATTTTTGCTTGTGACCAAAATATAAAAGACAAAATACAGTACCAATTAACACCTAATGCCCAGTACCGGGGTAGTTGCTCCTTTTTACTGACTGTCTTAGTTTGAAGTGCCTTATTGGATCTATCAGCTGAAGTTGTCACATCAGAGTGAAAAATAGTTGTGTTGTCAAGTCACCTGCTAAATGAAAGCTTGTTTTCCAGAACTTATTGAGATTTGTGGACTGTTAATTCAGTTTATTTATTTATTTATTTTTAGCAAAAAACATGACTACCGGTAGTGTTGGGGTGGGGGGAGTTGAGATTGTCATCAGTGTATGGTCTCATACAGTGGTGAAAGAAGTTATCTACATTTAACCCATTGCACCTGAGGTGCACCCAGGTGGAGCAGGGCAGCTATATAAGCACCCGGGAAGCAATTAGGGATTAGGTGTCTTGCTCAGAGACACCATGGCATGTGGGAATGGTTGGGAGTCGAACCAAGGCTTTCTGGTCCCCAGTCGGCTGCCCTACCTCTACCTCATCTCAGTCCCAAAACCCTAACCTTTACCCTTAGCATATTAAAATGCAGGTTTTCTATTTATTTCTAAACCAAACTCACACTGACCTTAGGAATTGCTCCCCAAACTCGGAGGCCTGCAGGACACCTCACATGATGAAGAGTATCAAAACAGTTTCATCTGATCAGGATGATCATGTAATAAGTTTGTTAGCCTGAGTAATGCATTAGACATGTTGTTTACCATTAGCAAAGCTCCATTCTGCAGTCCATTTAATTTCCCCCAATTTATTGGTTCTGTTTGGGGCCCTGGTGGGGCTAGAGCCAATCCCACCAGTCTAAAGTGAGAAACGGTAAAACCAGAGACCTTATTATTTGTGGGGCTACGGTGCTAACAGCTACATCCCCATGCGGAGCTCATAACTACACTAGATTTATGCAATGGAACATAAATCTGGACCTTAGTTCAGATGGCACACACATTCAGGTATAAAAACACTCCTGGTTTGTTCTGCTTTGATGCTCTTTTCACATATTTTGAAGAGAAGTTTCATGGCTGTAGTACAGAATGGGTTTTTAATGAGGTTCAATCTATGAAAAGAAAATTGATTGTAGGATGTATCTACCGTCCTAATATAGACATAAACAATTTCAAAGAATGTCTTACAGATGTCTTAGAACTTGTTGCTAAAGAGGGTAAACTTTATTTATTAGGTGACTTCAATGTCAACCTCTTGAATGAGAACAAACATCACATAGATGACCTTACAAATATGTTGTCTTCAAATTATTTGTATCCCCTCATTTGTAAGCCCACTAGAATAACTCCTCAGTCCTCTACATTGATAGACAATATTTTTACTAATGCATTGACTGATGTTATAAAATCTGGTATTCTTTATACTTATATTTCAGACCACCTTCCTGTTTTTAAGTTTTCTTCTATAATTAACAAACAGTTCACAAATAAATCAAAGAGAGTTTATTTTAGAAAGTTCAATGAAAGTAACATTAACAACTTCTAAGTATACTAGCAAAGATGTCTTGGGAAACAATATATGAAGTTTCTGATGTGAATGTGGCCTATACAATTTTTTTATACAAAATTTCGTTCTGTTTTTGACAAATGTTTTCCTCTGATTTCTAAAGGTAAAGGAAGTTCTGTAAAATTTAACAAACCACTGTTTACTACAGAACTTGGGAAATCTGCATTAAAGAAAAATGTTATATAAAAGATATTTGCAAAACCCAAGTCCTTTAAATTTAGCAACATACAAAAATCATAGGAATAATTATAATCACCTCATTAGAAATACTAAATGAAATTACTATAGTGATCAATTTACTCAATCATCAAATAATTCAAAAAGTACACGGGATATTTTAAAAGTACTACTCAACAAGAAAAATGCATCTACCCCATCCCAGGCTACATTTCAGAATGGCACTTCAATCATAACAGATCCAACAGAAATTGCAAATACATTTTATAATTTTTTTTATAAATGTGGGACCACACCTTGCAAAGAATATTGATAATGTTTCTGATTCTCCTTCTGATTTCATAAATGAAAATTATCCCTCTTTAAATACATTTGATCCAATAAAACCTTTAGAAGTACTTGACATCATTAAGAATCTTAAAAACTCTTCTGCTGGCCATGATGAAATTACAGCCTATGTTATCAAAAAAGTTGCACCTATAATTGTTGCTCCGTTAACATTTATTTTTTCCCTGTCACTTGAATCTGGTATTATCCCACAAGATCTAAAACTTGCCAAGGTCATCCCACTGTTTAAAGCTGATGATCCATCTGTATTTTCAAATTATCGTCCCATATCAGTTCTCCCATGCTTTTCTAAGATACTTGAGAGATTGGTGTACTCTAGAATCTTGAGGCATCTTGATGCCAACAATATTTTGTATGAGCATCAGTATGGCTTTAGAAAGAATTGTTCTACATACAGTATATGGCTCTCTTGCATATTAGAGAAAAGATTTCAACTGCTTTTGAGAAAAATGAATATGCTCTAGGAATTTTCTTGGACTTATCAAAAGCTTTTGACACTGTGGATTATGAAATATTATTATCAAAAATGTCTTGTTATGGTTTTAAAAATAAGGTTCTGAAATGGGTTGAAAATTATTTGCACAACAGAGAGCAAATTGTAATTTTTAAAGGGGACCACAGATAGATTTTTAAATTTTTTATGGTATGTCTGTGGGCTATCCAGACAATGTTCATTCAATTTAATACACAAAATAATTCTTAGATAATCAATTATACCCTTTTTAATTCTGCCATTTTTAACTTTCGTTTTGAACGACTGGTTTATGATAATGAGCTCTCATGGCCACGCCCTTCAAAGATCTGTTTACATTTACTCCGCCCTCTGTAAGAGCCAGTATCTCTAATCTGTTGTTGTTTTAAAATTAGCTCTTTTTTTATTACTCATTTGACTTACTGTTAGTGCTAGCTTAAGATAACTTACCGAAAGCCGTCTGCGCGCGCCGCCATGAGCTGCTCCTTTTAGCCCGAATCCGAGGCTAAAAATAGCTCGTTCCTCCTCCGCCCTTTTAGGTCCGCTCGTTGCATGCGGCGCTTTTGGGAGCGATCTCTGCTTCAGTCCAGACACATACACAATGTTCCCTGAGTGTTTCCAGTTAATTTATCCGTATGAGGCAACCTCTGACCGGACCCCACGCTCCTCAAAAGCTATCAGCTCACAGCAGCTACCAGCAGCTACCAGCAGCTCCCGCCCGCAGATGGTCTCTTCGCCGGCGGTCTGCTCGTTTTCCGTCTGCCGGCTGCTCGTTGGGAGCAATCGCTAATATGCTAAAAATTGAACTAAAACGTAAAAATAACAATTATACTTTATTTATAAAGCCATTTAAAACAACCACAGCTGCAACAAAGTGCTGTACACATGAAATTAAGAACATTTAAACAAAAGATTAGATAAAATCAGGAAAAACAACAGTCACGTCTATTATACTGAAGTGGGTTGAGCCGCACCAGGGGTTGCTAGGTGAGGGGCTGGATTCAGGGTCGGGGTGGATTGTCCTGGCACTTGTGACGTCACCAGCGCCAGGATTTGAAAACGAAACATATCTTATCACAGTAAAATAAATATACTTAGAGTAAATATACCACTGGGTGCATTTTTTTGGCCCTAGGACTGTTTTTTTATGAAGTACATAACCAAAGTTGAGTAAAAAAAACATTAAAAAGTGAAATTTGCATCTGTGGTCCCCTTTAATGGTAAATTGTCACAGCGGGATGTCCTAAAATGTGGAGTTCCACAAGGATCCATTTTGGGTCCATTATTGTTCCTCATATACATTAATGATCTACCAAAAGTGTCTAGTGTTTTGACACCTATCTTATTTGCTGATGATACCAATCTTTTTGTTGCTGATGGTAAATTTGACTCACTTATTGATAAGGCAAATTATGGGCTCATTCAGTTTACTCAGTGGTTTCAGTTAAATAGACTATCACTTAATGTTAAAAAATCAAATTTCATCTTATTTAAGAATAAGAATAAAAATTACAATCCAGAAAAAAATAAAATTTATATTAATAACAATTTACTTTCTAATGTTTCATCAGCAAAGTTTTTAGGTGTCTATATTGATGAGAAACTTTGTTTTAAGAATCACTGTGAATCTGTGTATAAAAAGATTTCTAAATCTTTAGGTATTATAAAAAAGGTTAAACCATATCTAAAAACAAGTACTTTATTGACTTTGTACAATAGTTTAATTTATCCCCATATTTCTTACTGTAATTTAATTTGGGCTAGTACCTATCCTTCTTACTTGCAGTCAATTCATAAACTTCAAAAGTCTTTTGTAAGAATTGTCACTAACTCTCCTTATTTAGCTCCATCCACGCCTCTCTTTAAAAAAATTGAAATTCTTACAATATATGATGTGAATAAGTATCAAACAGGAATCCAGATGTATAAAGTTATATGTATTCCACTTTCTTTACCTAAATATTTTCACAATTTCTTTGAGTTTAATTCTTCTTATTACAGGGAACCCCCGACCTACGAACGAGTTCCGGACCTAAGGACCGTTCGCAGCTCGATTCTGCTGTAGCTCGGGGGTGAAAATAACGTCTTGTTCGTAGGTCCTGATTTCGTCCGTACGTCGCAGAAATAACGCTAACGGAGCACCGCACACACATTTATCGGCATGAGACTGAACAAGCGGACATACTGGGCCATAAACATGCACAGAACTTTATTTACAAACACTTATCTAACACATTACACCACACATTCATCCATAAAAACACACAGTAACTGTACAGCATGTACAGTAGTGTGCAGTAATCTAAACTGTAAAATTATTACAGAATAAAAAAATTAATTAATACAGAATAAATAAAAATATAATTTCTTACTTTGAGATGGTCAAAGCAGACATCTTAGGTTGCCATGCGTTGATGTTGTCGGGCCGAGCAGCGCGGCGGCTCGGCGAGCGAACCACGGCAGCTGCTCGAGGCCTGTGTTAGCTTCTGCTAACTGCGTGTTAGCCAGGCCATGAGCTGGTGTTTGCGCCGCGGTGGGCGCGATGACTGAGCGATCGGCGATCGATCCGCAGCTGCTACTCCTGGCTGAGACGTCCACAGAGTTCACAGAGCGATTCCAGCTAGGAATTTATCCATATGAGGCAATCCTGGAACAAACACAGTCCTCACAGCCAGCTGCTGGGACAACAGACCTACCTAAAATGGCTGCCGGGCATTTCCTGTTACGGCCGGAAGTTACGCAATTATGATAAAAACTTATCATTTTTGTAAAAATATTATTTATAAAGCCTTTAAACAACCACAGATGCAACAACATGCTGTACACATGAAATTAATAACATTTAAACACACACACAAAAAGAAAACAATTTTTTTCTTCATATTTTTATTAAATTTAAAATTGTCTCATCTGTCTTCTCAGGATTTTTCTTCTTTTGAATGTCTGGCCTTCAGCTTCAAAGCCCCACTCCTGATAAATGTTATATTAATTTATAGACCTCCCAAACTATATGTTTCATTTAACTCAGAGATGCATGACCTCCTCACTTTTTTCTGCACCTCCCCTCTTGGCGACTTAAATATCCACGTGGACAATTCTTCTTCACCTCTGGCAACAGATTTTAAGTCTCTTTTGGACTCTCTTAATCTCACTCAACATGTTGACGCCCCTACGCACAGCAGGGGGCATACTCTGGATTTGGTGATTACAGACACTGTACTCATCAATAACTTATCTGTATATGACCTGGGTGTCTCAGACCACAGGGTCATCTCCCTGGAAGTGCCTTCATCTTCGCCTGCTTCAAACCCAAAACGACCCATCCAGTTCCGTGACCTTAAAAACATTTCCCTTGATGCTCTGTCTGCTGATCTTCACACCCTGACCGCTGTCAATCATCCTTCTGCAGATGACTCTGTGGATTACTACAACCAATCTCTTCGGGAGCTCCTGGACCTACACGCCCCCTTGAAGACAAGACTGGTGTCTTTCTCGCGTTCAGCCCCTTGGTACACTGATGAGCTGCGCAAGATGAAGGCAACTGGCCGTGCTATTGAGAGACGTGTAAAATCATCTGGTCTCTCTGTGCATAAGCAGGCATATAAAGAACATCAGAAAGCGTACGCCTATTCTCTTAAAGAAGCACGCTCCAAATATTATTCTAACATCATCAACACCTGCCCTGGAAACTCTAAACAGCTCTTCTCCACAATAACTCGTCTGCTTAATCCCATTAAACAAACTCTTGAGGACTCTGCTCAAAAATGCGACCTGTTTCTTTCGTCTTTTAAAACCAAAGTTGACACTATCAGATCTCAGCTCCACAACCTCCCTGTTCTCAGTGTGCCATCTACCCGTCTGCATTCTGGGACCCTTAACAGCTTTGACGAAGTTGTTCAGAGTGAGGTGGAGGCCATCATCAAGAAAATGAAGCCTTCATCCTGCGCCCTGGATCCTTTCCC
>JBBPBX010066854.1:8999-19562 GCA_038048925.1 Garcialebias charrua
TCTGCTCCTGCTTCCTGGAATATCTTACAAAAAGATCTGAAGCTCTCGGCCCTGACCTCTCTGGATGGTTTTCAGAATCTGTTGGAATCCTGGCAAAAACCAATGCAGATATGTTCCTGTCTTTGATTTTTTTGTACATCTACCTTATAATGTTTTTGCTACTTTTTGCTACTTTTTCTTTTCTTTTGTTTATTGTTTAATGTATTTGTATCATTGATGTTCATCATTCTTTAGTTTGTAGCAGGTCGCTTTCGTAAATGAGCCCTCGAGGCTCAATAAGATTTACCTGACTAAATAAAGGTTGAATGAATATAATATATATATACATATATATATATATATATATATATATATATATATATATATATATATATATATATATATATATATATATATATATATATATATATATATATATAATATATATATATATATAATATATATATATATATATATATATATATATATATATATATATATATATATATATATATATATATATATATATATATATATATATATATATATATATATATATATATATATATATATATATATATATATATATATATATATATATATATATATATATATATATTTACATTCTTTTAAAGCCTAAAACCAACACTGAAATAAAACAGCATTCGTTTGGTTAGCCATTAACTTAGCCTACACAAATATTTCTGCTGTTTTCTTCACACTCTGTGCTCCAAAACTTATGTCTTGACTGATAAGGTACAAACTTTTGATAATTATTTGACAAAACATCACTTTGAAATTGATCAGACTACCAGTTTAAAACATTTAAGAAAGAAATTCCACTCTGATATGCCTCCCAGTGAATAAAAAGGAGTGTTCTTGTTTTGTACACACTTGAGCCAGACTCCTGGAGGCTTGTAAAAAGTGAAATTTGTCTTTCCCTTTGCAAGTGCAAACAAGTGCCAAGAGACTATATTAAACTCATATATTTAAAGTCCTTGTGGAACTTACTCTTAGTAATCGAGTTACTAGACATGACTGATGGTTGGAATGCATATACCCGGTATATCTTGTGAAACATGTTTTACTATTTTAGATTTTTTTTTTTAATCTACAAAAATAATTCTCCATCTGCTCTAAAGACTTATTTGACCCCTTTCTAAGTTATAACTACAAACCGATGCGACTGGCTGCTTTGCCTGAATACTAAAGATCTTGTTAATTTACAAAGAGACAAGGCCATCAACAGTTCTGTTGTTCATAACACCCATGCTTTTTAAGTTAGGACAAATCCAAACATCCATCCATCCATCCATTTTCGTCCGCTTATCCGGGGCCGGGTCGTGGGGGTAGCAGCCTAAGTAGGGAGGCCCAGACTTCCCTCTCCCCAGCCACTTGGAGCAGCTCCTCTGGGGGAATCCCAAGGCGTTCCCAGGCCAGCCGAGAAACATAGTCCCTCCAGCGTGTCCTGGGTCTTCCTCTGGGTCTCCTCCCGGTGGGACATGCCCGGAACACCTCACCAGGGAGGCGTCCAGGAGGCATCCTAACCAGATGCCCGAGCCACCTCAACTGGCTCCTCTCGATGTGGAGAAGCAGCGGCTCTACTCCGAGTCCCTCCCGGATGACTGAGCTTCTCACCCTATCTCTAAGGGAGAGTCCAGACACCCTGCGGAGAAAACTCATTTCAGCCGCTTGTATCCGAGATCTCGTTCTTTCGGTCACAACCCAAAGCTCATGACCATAGATGAGGGTGGGAACGTAGATCGATCGGTAAATTGAGAGCTTTGCCTTTCGACTCAGCTCTCTCTTCACCACGACAGACCGGTACAGTGCCCGCTTCACTGCGGATGCTGCACCTATCCGCCTATCGATCTCACGCTCCAGTTTTCCCTCATTCGTGAACAAGACCCCGAGATACTTAAACTCCTCCACTTGGGGCAGGACCTCCTCCCCGACCCGGAGAGGGCATGCTACCCTTTTCCGGCTCAAGACCATGGCCTCGGATTTGGAGGAACTGATCCTCATCCCGGCCGCATCACACTCGGCTGCAAACCGCTCCAGCGAAAGCTGTAGATCACGATCTGATGAAGCCAACAGGACCACATCATCTGCAAAAAACAGAGAAGCGATTCTAAGGCCACCAAAACGGATCCTCTCAACACCTTGGCTGCGCCTAGAAATTCTGTCCATAAAAGTTATGAACAGAATCGGTGACAAAGGGCAACCTTGGCGGAGTCCAACTCTCACTGGAAACGAGCCTGACTTACTGCCGGCAATGCGGACCAAGCTCTGACACCGGTCGTACAGGGACCTAACAGCCCATATCAATGGGCCTGGTACCCCATACTCCCGGAGTACCCCCCACAGAACCCCCCGAGGGACGCGGTCGAATGCCTTTTCCAAGTCCACAAAGCACATGTAAACTGGTTGGGCAAACTCCCACGCACCCTCCAGGACCCTGCTGAGGGTGTAGAGCTGGTCCAGTGTTCCACGACCAGCACGAAAACCACACTGCTCCTCCTGAATCCGAGGTTCGACTATCCGACGGACCCTCCTCTCCAGAACCCCTGAATAGACCTTACCAGGGAGGCTTAAGAGTGTGATCCCCCTATAGTTGGAACACACCCTACGGTCCCCCTTTTTGAATAGGGGAACCACCACCCCAGTCTGCCAATCCAAGGGAACTGCCCCCGATGTCCACGCGATATTGCAGAGTCGCGTAAGCCAACACAACCCCACAACATCCAGAGCCCTAAGGAACTCAGGGCGAATCTCATCCACCCCCGGAGCCCTGCCACCGCGGAGCTTTTTAACCACCTCGGTGACCTCAGCACCAGAGATTGGAGAGCCCGACCCAAAGTCCCCAGGCTCCGCTTCCTCAGTGGAAGACGTGCCAGTAGGATTGAGGAGGTCTTCGAAGTACTCCGCCCACCGACTCACAACATCCCGAGTTGAGGTCAACAGCACGCCATCCCCACCATAAATGGTGTTGGTCGCGTACCGCTTTCCCCCCCTGAGACGCCGGATGGTGGACCAGAATCGCCTCGAAGCCGTACGGAAGTCATTCTCCATGGCCTCTCCGAACTCCTCCCACGCCCGAGTTTTTGCCTCAGCAACCACCCGAGCCGCATGCCGCTTGGACTGTCGGTACCTATCTGCTGCTTCCGGGGTCCCACAGGCCAAAAAGGCCCAATAGGACTCCTTCTTCAGCATGACAGCATCCCTCACCGCCGGTGTCCACCACCGGGTTCGAGGGTTGCCACCACGACAGGCACCAACAACCTTGCGGCCACAACTCTGATAAGCTGCCTCGACAATAGAGGCGCGGAACATGGCCCACTCGGACTCAATGTCCCCCGCCTCCCTCGGAACGTGTTCAAAGCTCTCCCGGAGGTGGGAGTTAAAGCTCCGTCTTACGGGAGACTCTGCCAGACGTTCCCAGCAGACCCTCACAATACGTTTGGGTCTGCCAGGTCTGACCGGCATCCTCCCCCACCATCGGAGCCAACTCACCACCAGGTAGTGGTCAGTTGACAGCTCCGCCCCTCTCTTCACCCGAGTGTCCAGGACATGCGGCCGCAGATCAGATGAGACGACAACAAAGTCGATCATCGAACTGCGACCTAGGGTGTCCTGGTGCCAAGAGCACATATGTACACCCTTATGCCTGAACATGGTGTTCGTTATGGACAATCCATGACGAGCACAGAAGTCCAACAACAGAACACCACTCGGGTTCAGATCAGGGGGGCCGTTCCTCCCAACCACACCCCTCCAGGTCTCACTGTCATTGCCCACGTGAGCGTTGAAGTCCCCCAGCAGAACAAGGGAGTCCCCAGGAGGCGCACTCTCCAATACCCCCTCCAAGGACTCCAAAAAGGGTGGGTAATCTGCGCTGCCGTTTGGCGCATAGGCACAAACAACAGTCAGAGCCCGTCCCCCCACACGTAGGCGAAGGGAGGCTACCCTCTCGTTCACCGGGGTGAACCCCAACGTACAGGCACCAAGATGGGGGGCAACAAGTATGCCCACTCCTGCTCGGCGCCTCTCACCAGGGGCAACTCCAGAGTGGAAGAGTGTCCAACCCCTCTCAAGGAAACTGGTTCCAGAGCCAGAGCCATGTGTTGAGGTGAGTCCGACTATTTCTAGCCGGAACCTCTCAACCTCACACACTAGCTCAGGCTCCTTCCCCACCAGAGAGGTGACATTCCATGTCCCAATGGCCAGCTTCTGTAGCCGAGGATCAGACCGCCAGGGTCCCCGCCCTCGGCCACCACCCATCCCACATTGCACCCGACCCCTTTGGCCCCTCCCATAGGTGGTGAGCCCATGGGAAGGGGGACCCACGTCTCCTCTTCGGGCTGTGCCCGGCCGAGCTCCATGGGTGAAAGCCCGGCCACCAGGCGCTCGCCAACGTGCCCCACCTCCGGGCCTGGCTCCAGAGTGGGGCCCCGGTGACCCGCGTCCGGGCGAGGGAACATTTTGTCCATTTATTTTACTCATCATAAGGGGTCTTTGGGCTGCACTTTGTCTGGTCCCTCACCTAGGACCTGTCTGCCTTGGGTGACCCTACTAGGGGCATGAAGCCCCTGACAGCATAGCTATAGGATCATTGGGACACTCAAACCCCTCCACCACGGTAAGGTGGTAAGGTGGTAAATCCAAACATATTACAAATAAATACAAGAATAAATGTTAAAAAATAAATAAAAAGGATTTTGTTCTTTTTTTATTATTTTATTGAAATTAATTTGCTAGTTTCATTACAGCCTCACCCTCGGGACAATGTGGTCGTGTAGAGCTTTGTCTGTTGTTAGCTGTCAGAGAGATTAAACTTAAACAGTTTGACAGTTCAAGCCAGAGCCTTTTCCTGAAGCTTGTAATACAAAGTGAACATTTTTATTTAATAAATAGATTTATTAAACAATGAATGTTTTGATTTATACTATGCTACTGTTAGAAACACAAGATGAGTTTATGATTAGTAGTGGATTTTGTCTCATTCTTACAGCCCAATTAAGATCTCCAAAATTAAATAAAGCAAATTAAAGTTATTTGTTGAGCACATTCAAAAACAACTGTTCGCCAAAGTGTTACACACGAAGCAATCAGCAGTTAAAAAACAGAAACTGAAAGTTATGCACCATAACTCATGTTCCCTGAAGGAAGGGAACGAGGTGCAACATATGCTATGGGAATTGCGCCCCCGCGCGATTACCTGAAGGAATACATTCACGTCTTTATGGCAAGGGCGTCAGCATTGCGCCAGAGGCCCCGCCCTCTGGGTATTTAAGCCGCTGACGCCCATCCATCTTTCTCCAAAATGCACTTCACCGAGCTTTCAGCATTGAAAGGGCCAGATATGTTGCACCTCATTCCCTTACTTCAAGGAACATGAGTTATGGTGCATAACTTTCAGTTCCCTTTCAGTCATGTCTCTCGGTGCAACATATGCTATGGGAACGTAATTCATTCACGCCCTTGAAATGCTCAGTAAAATGCATGCTAGTGTGAACGTCTGCCCTTGATCAGCAGGCATCTCAAGGCTACTTTCTACTGTGTGTTAGAAAGGACAGCCTGAGTGACATCACACGCAGTAACATCCAAACTGTAATGCTTTGCAAAAGTGTTTATTGAGCTCCAGTTCACCGTAGCACAAATGTCTGCAACTGGTACACCCTTGAACAATGACCACGAAGTGGCCAAGCCTCGAGTAGAGTGAGCGTGCACTCCAGAGGGCACCTGTTGACCTTTGCTACTGTACACCCTTTTTATGGCTTCAGTCACCCAGAGTGAGAGGCGCTGCTTTGAGAGGGCCTTTCCGGTAGCAGGTGCTGTAAAGCACACAAACAGTTGATTTGTTTTTCTCCATTCGGCTGTTCTCTGCATGTAAGTGCTTAAAGCGCTCACGGGGCAAAGAGCCTTCAGCCTTTCCTGTTCCTGAGTGAGGACAGGAGCAGGTGGAAAAGAGGAGAAATCAAAATCCAGACTTCTAGGGTTTAAAGTCAAGACCTTGGGGATATATGCGGGATTAGGTCTCAAGGTGACCTTTGACCCGTCAGGGGCGAATCTGGTACACATTGGATGTACAGACAAGGCATGGAGATCACCCACGCATTTCGCCGAGCAAAGTGCCAGGAGTAGAGCAGTCTTATAAGATAATAAGTCTATCTTAATCTCGCTCAGTGGCTCAAATGGGGGATCACAGAGAGCGCCCAAAACCAGACTAAGATCCCAACCAGAGGTCAGGACCCTGCTGGGGGGTCTCAATCTTAGCACGCCCTTCATAAATCTTATTATGATTGGATGCTCGTCAGGCGTCCTGTTTCCCTAGCCTTCGTGACAGGCTGACATTGCTGATAGGAACACCTTAATTGTTGAGAAAGAACTACCTTTTTCCAGTAAGTCCTGGAGAAAAGTCAAGGGATGAGCCAGGTCACATGAATAAGAAATAATATTTCTTTCTGTTCACCAAGCCTCAAAAATACGCCATTTTTATGT
Source organism: Garcialebias charrua (assembly GCA_038048925.1). Classification (NCBI taxonomy): domain Eukaryota; kingdom Metazoa; phylum Chordata; class Actinopteri; order Cyprinodontiformes; family Rivulidae; genus Garcialebias; species Garcialebias charrua. Next base: position 15,480 of record JBBPBX010066854.1, read on the forward strand.
GTAAAGAGACTGTGTTGATACAGCACGCCATGTTGAATGGTTTTTACCACATTTTCCGGCAGGCCTGATGCCACCAGTTTGTTCCTTTCTGCCACCAAGCTGAAATTTTTTACAGCTCCCAGCCTAAACGGCGAGACTGCTCCTTCTGGTAACTTAGTGTGTCCCTGAAGAAGAGCAGTTGGTGGAACCAGTTCTCCTCCAAGGGCCCTTGATTCTGTGATCCCCTGAGGGTCAACAATGTTAGGGAGCGGGCCTTTTTGCAGATGTGCCGCCATACTACTCTGATCAAGAGTGTTCGAGGGCAGAGGCAATCTGTTGTCATTATTAGACAAAAGTGGAACAGAATGTCTGTTTTTCCTCTTTTTGTTTAGGGTCATGTGACTGAGGAGCTGCGAGTTTTGTAAACGAGCAGATCTCCTGACCCCAGTCCTTTTCTTGGATGGGTCTGGTTTACTGGTCTCCAGCCTCAACAGAGCACTGGAGCCAGACAAACTGTAAGGGGTCTGTCTTTCACCTGGTGGGGGATATTGTTTAAGAGCAGAGCTGAATCAGCACAGTGAGTATGGTCACGTGCTACAGGATCATTGCCTGAGCTTTGCGGGTCGCCCATCAAAGATAAGGGGACAGCCGCAGCATGAGAACATGGAGATGGTTCTTTGTGCTTGGTAGACTTTAAATTGGTTGGTGACAGAGAACTCAGTTCCCTTCGATTAAAATGAAGAAGAATCTGATTCAGCCCTAGTTTGTTTACACATACAAAGCTGTTTGATCACAAACATCTTTGTAAACGTGTGAAGCCTGTGGTCGCCTGTGGGCTTCTGCCGTAGCCCCTCCAACCCTTACTAGGAGTCGTTGAATGGGTGTCCAGGTAAGTGGCTCGTCAGATTATGTCGGCGCGCCTCCCTGGGGCGCGGACGTGTCACGTGTTTGCTTGGTTTGTGTATTGTCCGCCCCGTGGTTCACAACGGAGTGGGAACTGGAGCACGTGACCCCACTCACCTGTCTCCGTGAGGGGTGTCGGGCCTGCTTGCAGACGCCTCTGTGCCTGTCTGCTACACACAGAACAGAGGCACAATGCTGGGGCTTATCAATTAGGCTAACAACCCGTGAGCCGTGAGGGAGGGAGGGGGGAAAGTGGCCCCCTCCCTTTATTTTTGGCTGGCAGGCCAGAGGGACCCGTTCTGCTGAAGTTATTGTGATTGTTTTTTTTTTTAGAGTCAATAAAACAGAGATAGGCTGTTTTTTTTAGCTTTATTCGTGCTTAAGTGTAACGACACGTTTGATTTTATGTCACTCACAGCAGGAAAAACATGATTTGTGCATGCAACAGAGTTACCAGCTTTTTGTACCATGCTACAAATAAAGTCTGGACATGAAAGAATCATTCCTCGTACCACGTGGGCGGGTGATCGTGTAAAATCAAGACTTGGACCTGGTTCATCAGGCACGCTTTTGTCAGGTGTCCCGGTTCACCGAGGAGGCCCTGTGTCTGACCGCCTGGCGAGGGACAAACCTGTTTTTGCTCCAAGCATGTTCGGTTCGAGGTGGGCCCGGCGGTTGATTCTGCCGGTGCTCGTCCTCATACGCCAGTCGCTTTTGCGGTGGGGCCCGTGTTGCTGAGCAGTGTTGAGGCTACGCAGGTCTGCCCCCAGCAGACTCCCTGGGGGAGCGAAGCTTCTCCTGAGAATGCCCACCCGGAGAGCTTCAGCCTGTTTGCGCCTCTGGTCCAGCTTGTTCTGAATTCGATCCAGAGCTTTCCCAAACAATCCCATCGGTTCTATCGAGTGGTGGAGAAAAGGCACCTTTTGTCCCTCGGGGAGATCAGTTAAAGTCATCCACAGATGGCGTATTGCAATGACCACTTCGGCCATGCCTCTGCCTTGAGCATCAGCAGCTGTCCCCATCATGCGGAGCACAAAATCTGTTGCCCTTCGGGCTTCATCTAGCAAGTCAGCGGTAGCTTGCTTGTCTGTTGTTACCTTGAGCTGTTACAATTTTTCAGCCAGGTAAGCCTGCATCAACGCGGACGCGTTCATCGCGCATGCCGCGAGTCACTGAGCTCTCTAGCATTTTTCAAGCAGAGAAGCTGAAGCTCGACAAACTTTGCTGGGGAGAGTTGGTTTTGTCCCGGATGACTTGGGAGCCAGGTGAGATGCCAACGTATCCTCAATTTGAGCCACGTTGGCTATTCCCACCTCATCCATCCCATCCACGTCGAGAAACTGCGAGTGTGGTAACAGCATGTGAGCTCGGGGCTGAGCCCAGGTGCGAGTTAGCTCCGTGAGGAAGTCCGGGAACACGAGCATCCTTTGCCTCATGGCGGCTTGCTGCTTTGAGTAAAAATAGTTTCCTGCCAGCCTCGTGACCTATTGACGAGGCGGAGGTTCTGGCCATGGGATGTGCAACGCGTCTGTTGCTCTGTGACACAGGTCGAACAGAGTAGGGATGGAAAAGTCAGTTTCCGGGAGCACAGGTACCGGGGTGCGGGAGAGGTCTTCTCCCTGTTCCTCGTATTCGACGTCTGTGTCTTCCGCGGAAAATTCGCCCGAGGCTGAAATCGAGATCTCGTCCTCGTTCATCATGCCTCGGGTGTCGAATTCGACTGTTAAGTCCACCATGGGAGCCAGCACGTCAGGGCTGTCACCCCATTCGACTCGTGTGCTATCATCCAGAGCCATGTTCTCGAGCTCCGGCGTGAGAGTGAAGGGCTCGGTGGTATCCGGGTCCGCGGGCGCTGCTGCTACGCCCATGGCCTTGGCGACAAAATCCGCCCGGTGCCTCCTCACCACTTTCAGCATCTGGCTACAGTGTGGGCAAGAATCAGGCGTATCCAGCGCCATTTTTGCGTGTAACATCCCCAAGCAGACGGGACAGGCCTCATGGGTGTCCGTCGCTGCGAGGGAGAAACCGCATCCGCTAGGACAGGCGCGCGAGGTTGGGCTCGCTGTCCTGCTGGTTTTCCTTGGAAGTCTTGTCTTTCGCTTTCCTTTCTCCGGAGGCATGTCCGAGATAAGGCGGGCGAGTCCTTCCAGAATCCTTTTTCTTTTATTTTGAGACGTCTCCTCCGTCGTGTCGCTTTCGCTGGCTAGCCCGCTATGAATTAGCAAGGGTAGCCGTGTGACGCAGTTAGCGCCGTCGAGCGAAGCAGTCTGCGGAGAGAGGAGAAGAAAAAACTTTGGGGTTAAGATAAAATGTGCCGGACTAGCTTTCGCTAGCCCGGCAGTATGCAGGAATAATTCTCCGTACGCTCTGTGTAGGGAGCAAGCTCACCTCTAGTTGAGCGATGAAGCAACAGAGAAGTCCCGCGAAGAGAGGTAGTTCAGGTTTAAGCGAGGTGAAGGGCAATAAGAGAAAGATGGATGGGCGTCAGTGGCTTAAATACCCAGAGGGCGGGGCATCTGGCGCAATGCCGACGCCCTTGCCATAAAGGCGTGAATGTATTCCTTCAGGTAATCGCGCGGGGGTGCAATTCCCATAGCATATGTTGCACCGAGAGACATGACTGAAAGGGAACAATTCAAACATGAAAAGACACAAATGAAACCAATAAACTGAAGCAAAAAACAAGTAATCTCTTAAGCTGAATTAATGTTGGTGAATAAAACTGTGTTTTAGGATGAGCCAATAAGCTGAGGCATGTTTAATATGAAGGGGCAGGTGGTTGGGAAGGTTAAAGACCATTCACCTCTGTGGACCAGCCTGGACCTTGGCACAAGTCAAATCAATCAGTAAATATAAGAGATATGTAGGGCACATGTCGTCATCTGTTTTTCTGTTTATTTATTTAGCTCCTTGAGTTTATCTTACTCTTATTTCCTTTATGATTTATGTTCTATTTTTCCATCTCTAGGGTGCTGATATTTGTGTTTCCCCATAAGTTTAGATCCTTATGCATTTTTGGTTTTGCACTTCATTTTAATGTTTATTTATTAAAAGACATTATTATTATTATTATTCCTGTCCTCATTTCTGTTTCCCAGTCCTCTTTGTGCCATTTCCCATTTACCCTCAGTTCGTTTCAGCTGTGATTTTCCAATTACAGGTAGTCCCCGACTTACAAGCGAGTTCCGTTGTACGAGGTGC
>JBBPBX010066855.1:0-11441 GCA_038048925.1 Garcialebias charrua
AGCTAAGGACCGCCGCTAACGATGTTGACAGGCAAATACCCTTTGTGAAAGACACTTATGGTGAGCAACAGGGCCTCGCAAAGACGAGAACAACCCTAATAGCCATGGTTCACATGCAGATTGGCGAAATGTCACTATACCACCCGGTATATGTGTCTGAACTTGACTCACTCCAGACTCCATTTGTGGTTGGCCAAGATTTTATAAATCGCTTTGAAGCGATTATAAATTATGGCAATCAGACAATGTGGGCTACAGTGAGCAGTCCACTGCCAATCGTGGTGCCTCCCCAAGGTCAGGACACTGACTGTCTAACAGCAGGTACCGCTGTGGCCACAATGGATTCCCCAACCGAGACCACAAGCCCGGTAAGTGAACCTTCATATACAGGTGAGACAGAGGAGACTCAACAATTGGACCAGACTCTGGCCCATCACGAGGACCTCCTCTGCGAGCTGACACCTTCAGCACTCACTGACCACTTCCTACCACAGGTAGAGAGGGTGTGGTGATCCAAGGGTCCCACACCGATGACACTGTACTGTCCAGTGGGACAGGTAATTCGGCATACAGCCAAGCTTTCAGTGAAGTTTTGGTTCAAGGACACCTGAGTCCAGAAAGTGACAGTCTACAACACGCTGACAGTCACTTGGACTCCATTGTTACGGATTTTGAGGACCCCTCCTCAAACAAAAGGGGGGTGAACTCACACTTCCTACCACAGGTAGAGGAAGGTGTGGAGATCCAAGGATCCCACACCGAGGACGCTGTACTGTCCTCTGGGACAGGTAATTCAGTTATCAGCCAAGCTTTCAATGAAACCTTGGTTCCAGAGCATTTGAATCTAGAACTACTCAGAAATGACATAGTTCTTACAGACTCAAAGAGCACCTCTTCAGTCATGAAGTGGGAAGACATACATCACAACGACAGAGGCACGCCTGCGACGGCGCCGACAGTTGTGACACACCTGAATTACGCAGAAAGAGGTAAACGTACAGAGATACGTTGGCCGAAACCTGAAAGATTCCTGTGTACTGTCTACTCTAAACTGCGCAAACAGCATAAACTAAACAATGGCATCCTAACTCGTGCCCATGGACGGACGTCCACACCCGTGCGCGTGGTCCCTCATGACCACAGGGGGGTGATGTTAGGTCATGCCCATGTCAAGGACAAAGATTTCAATAACCCCACAAACGACAAAGATCTCGCAAACTCACAGACTTCATGGGAAAATAAGGTCGTCCAAGCACAGGATAGTAAATAAACTAAACAGTTTAAACTATACTAGTTGCGAAAAGAAACCGTTCCAACTAGAACTTAGAAACGCTAAGCATAAAACCCACAACAAAAAACTAACCTTAACAACCGTTTAAATCTGCAGGATTTAATTGACATCGGTTATAAAGCTAAGAACTGTTTTTCTTGTGTGTGACACGTTGGAATCTGACGACCAGAGTGAGTTTGACGTAGTGAAACGTTGTTTTTAGTTGCTTAATTGCTACTTTTGTGTTATTGAAGTTGTTATTGTTTTCTGAACACTCCCAGCCAAAAGAGGTTTTGATTGTTGATAAGTTGAAGACTTAAATGGATTTAACTATGCCAACATGCTGTTCATTTTGTTAAAGATCTCAATCTTTGAAGAGTCATTGTAGATCAATACTACTTAAGGTACTATAATCTACACTGATCTCCCAATCATTTAGGTAGGACCGATTCGATCGTTTCTATTCTAGATCTATTCATTTTGATGAGTCTCGCCATAGACTTCAAAATTTATAGGGAATACCAAATCTTGCGTCGTTCGTCTAAAAGACAACAGACATTTAGACCAAACTAGTTTTCAATTTTTTTTATTTTAGTTTAACCTAAACTAAATAATGAATGGAGGAATAGTTTGAAAGAAGAGGCCTTCGTTACAGAAGCCCTCCACATTTCTATAGGTATAGATCCCTATATCTGATTTTTACAGCATTGATCCACCCCTTAATTGGTAATTGTAGCTGATCTAATCCATGATAGCTTACATACCAGGTGCATATAGGTAAGGCTTAATGTAGAATCCCAATCATAAGCCCACCTAAAACCACATAATTGCATGACACATTGAACCAGGGTGGCACCGACTGGAAGCCATCCAGCCTGCAACCTTCGATGTGGGGACCTGCTGATCCAACGTTGGTCTTCAACCTTCATCCAAGGGCCGCCTCCTCTGCTTCAATCGAGGGATCCCCTCTACATGCTGATTAAAAACCATTCTTGCTGATGAAATCAATAACCCCCATCGTTGTGGATTTACCGTTGTGGATTATAAGACTTTGTTTTCCAAGGGATCACAGACTCAGTTTTCCATGGGTTAACAGACTATGTTTTCCAAAGGATTGAAAGCTTACCGCAATGGGATTACCTACGAACAGTATGGAATTTCCAAAAACATTATGGGAGTATAATTTTGAACTTTTTTTTACTTTTTTTTTCCACTTGCTGGATTACATAGAGGTCAGAGACATTCGGTGGTATCCTTTCGTGTTGGAACTCATCTCCAAGGACAGGCGATGATTTCCAAAAAGGGGGACTGTAGGGATATAGCACCCTCATGTCCGTATGGGATGTGGGCCTCTCCACATCTCTCTGAAACTCTCTGTGTTAGACTTTCTTGAAGCTCTCAAGGACACTATTTTTGTTACAATTATTTTGAATTAATGGACACCAATTAATCAGATTGAACTTTCTCTTTAATATGTGTTAATTCAGAATTGATCAACAGTATATTTTTGTCATTTAATGATGATTTTACTAAGCTGGTATATTTTAAATATGCCAAAGTTAAGAGAACATCTCAGAATGATCTTGCTCTAAACTGTCTGCTCTGTGCAGAATAACTGTCTTAAAGTTGACTGAACAATCCGTCGTATTTGTTTTGAAGTGTTTTTGGAACGAAGGAAAAGTTCCAGACATAATTTGCTTTCTGTCTCCCGTCCTTTCTAAAAACAATGAATCTGTTCTCAAAACAAATTACATGACTTGTTCACATGCACCTGCATACTCTGACGTATGTGTTCTGTGTATTGTCTACCCTATCATCTGTCACTCAAACTCACTCACTTGCAAAGTCACACCCTCTCTAGGGGTACGACAACCAATCAGTAGGAAGTATGTGACTAAGTCACACCCCCTTCTTAAGGGACACTTCCTGTTGATTCTTTAGTGCTTTTGGAGAGAACTAACTCGCAACCTGCTTCTCTCCTCTGGGAAAGCTGGAGACGTTCCGGTCAGTGTGTCAAATAGACCCGCGTCTCAGCTGGAGTCACGGCAAAGCCTTGCTGTGCCTCGAAACACTCATTTCTGAAAGAATTTGTTTTCGGAAGTTTTATTTTGAAAGTTCAGCCAGTAGCTGGTTCTGTTCCTGCCGGGAGAAGCGTCCTTCTTGCTCGTCTGAATCAGCTCACACACGCGGAAGCCCATCTGGACGTGAACTGGACAACACAGTCCGTTAATGTCCACAAACTTCAACTCTTATCTCCAAGACGTATCGTCAACAGGTAACGAGGCGTTGATGTGTTCTGAACGTGTGAGAAGCCCAGCTGAAACCTGTATGGGAAAGTTTGCCACCCTGGTTGTTTCAAAATAATCAATTTCAGTTAACTTAGCTTTCACTTTTTTATTCCTCCTATTTCTTATTTTTCATAAGCTTTTAATCTGTCAAGTAAATGTACCAACAGTTAAAGTTCCTAACTGTCTGTTTGTTTTAATTTGAATTCTTGTCAACGTAGTTATTAAATCAGAGCTAATATCGATACAAATGTTTAATGTAATTTTTGTGATAGTTTCAATAAAAGGTCTATTTTCTGGTAGACCAACATAAGTTGAAGTCTCTCGTGAAATTACATTTCTGGCTAATCACATCACCGATTTATTGATTTATTCTGAAAAAGTTGAGACCCCGTGAAACTGATGGTAGGTTTGGGTAGATAAAATCTGCTCGGATCTTTCATCTAAACTATAGGTAAGTCAGTAAACTGACCTCGTAAGTGTTTGATTACACAAACGGCCTATAGATTCGTTACAGCGCTTAGCGATTTATTAAACTCAATTATTACTTGCTTACCTGTGTAGAAAGGCACCATTAATAATTACTGCTATTTCAACGTCGCTAGTTGTGTGTGATCAGCTCTGACTGTGTAAACATAGAGTCCCCCACTCCCCCTCCCTCCTCGGTAGTCCAACCGGAAACACGCTGGCGAACGCAGCGATCACGAGACGAGTCCAGGCTCGAGGGCGACGGAAAATGCGACCTGTACAGTCCAATAGTTTTGGACAGATGGGACATAAACTGTGCATGCGCTAGCGCTAGTTATAATTAGATTCAATGGAAAAGCCGCAGGCGGCGCCCAGCGGGGAACCGGAAGTACGTCACAATCAGAAAACGTTTTTTGAAACAAACAATCATTACTCATAAAATATTTATCCTACACAACTAAAAACATATATGCATACATTTCGAAATATTTTTATTTTATTATTTCATTTTTATAAAAAAATAAATAAATCTTCAAATGGTGAAGAGCTGCAGTTCCAAGGAGGGACTGCACCCCTAGCGCCCTCTAGTGGCGGCCGCCGCTGGTCCTTAGTCCAAAAATTAGTTACTGGGGCCACACCCTGCAGCCAGGCCAGGCACAGGGTCTTGTCAGCAAGCGCCCGGTGACCCACCCTTTTCCCATAGGGTGCCCAGTCAGGATCAGCCAAAATGACGTACTGTACATGGGTTTGCCTTGTAAGGGGTACAGGGGTGATCAGTTTAACTGATTTTACCTGTACACCAGATGTAATTTGAGCAGGGTTTAGACTGACACAAATTACAGTATCATCAATAATTCACGGGTTCTCTCTTTTTTAAGGACTAACAATAAATTTGTGACCAGATGGGAGATGCAAATGACACAAAACGTTAATTTATGTTGAAACAGCAGACCTGAATCATTTAATTAACAAATCATTAAATTACATCACAACATATGATTTTCCTATAATTTACACGTCAGCACAGATGAAAGCACGCGTCCGTAATTCCATAGGAACAACAGAACAGGTCATGGGTCTTATAATAACTTATACTGCAGGTATTTAGCTTAAAATTTGTTACTGGCTTAGGATGAGGGAGAAAGTTAAAGTGAGTAGTAAGATTTAAGGTCCACTACAGCCTTCATGTGGGCCCACCAAATTTAAGATGGACCGTACAGGTCGGGTGCCAAGTGCTATGGGTCGCAGCCAAAGGCGCAGGCCTTGGCGCTCTGACTATGGCTTACCACAACTGGTTCTTGGGACATGGCAAGTGACCTCTCTGGAGGAAAAGCAGGCTGACATTGTGTATGAGGCTGAGAGGTACCAACTAGTTATAGTCAGGCTCATCTCACTGCACGACGTGGGGTATGGAACCAATCTCTTCTTTGCTCATCGTAAGAGGCACCAGGTTTGTGTGGCTCTACTTATAGCCCGCCAGCTTGGCAGTTTTGTTTTGACTGTTTACCTATGCGACCTTATACTATGACAAGCTGCCCTGTGCATTAATATGAGGGGATGGGCTGTAACTGTTGTTTGTGTAAAAACGGAGTCATATTTGATTCACAAAGCAATCTCCATCTTTAAAGTGATGCATGAACAGCCAATAGTCTTTGCTGGATCATATTTGACCCATAATACCACAAATGTCCCTCATTTTTAGAGACACTAGCCCTCATGCACAAACATGTTCGTATTTTTATCCTAAATTTCTCCTACTTTTGTTCGTACGAAGCGTTCGTACGAACATGACACGTCAGAATGAGAAGTGTGTAAACGAGCTGCGTAAATTTAATGAATCCCACCTGTTCTATCAACCTGCGCGTGCTCGCGGAGAGGTCATTTACATAATTCCCACCCCTCAAAACACCATATAAGGCCACGTTTCCTGCCTTTTGACAGCAGGAAGTGTCCATTCATTCAGAATCGAGAAGTAAAAAGAAGAACTTCACGCGTTCGGAGATTGAAGGTCGCGCTGTGGCGCACCGCTACCCCCCCCCCCGCAAGTGTCGGATGTGTTTTTGAACAAAAGCATTTTAAAATGTCTCGGAACTACAGTTCTTCATATTAATATTAGTGCATGTTGTGTCTCCCGTGGGTCGTACAGTATCAGAAATCAAGAATAAATGGTTTGATCTGAAAATGGCTTCAAGAAAACCTCTCGCCGCAGCACGCTAGACAGGAGGTGGTCAAGAAAGTCTGCGCTACCGAGATGGATGGAAAATTAAATGCCATGCGCACCTTGCGCAAGACGCGTGCCAACAGCATGCGTGTTCAAGCTGTGATAAAGCCGAGGACCCACTCGTGCGGCGCGCACGGACCATCCCCGGGGCACGGGGGGGGGGCGTGTCCCACGCGTGGGGGGCGCACGGTGGTCGGCGCGGGGCACGGGGGGGGGGGGTTGAAGCCGCTTTATTTTAATCTAACCAATTTGTGTCGTTGCATTTAATTTGTTTTAAACTCAGAATATTTTCTAAATAACGAAATATGAAGTTATTAGTGAAGAAATTCCGTCTGGATGACAGCAGACCGACTGCTCCTAAAATATACGACAGCTCTGGACCACACGTAAATTTTGTTCGTATCTGAAAAAAATCGTAGGATACGAAAACATTGTTGGATGCCACAAATGATCCTAAATCACTCGTACGCACAGTTTAAGAACAAATCTGTGCGTACGAACGGTTCGTGCATGAGGGCCATTGTGAGCATTTCCATTTTGTGTCAGACCTTATTTACTGTATTGCCTCATAGGTGCCTCCAACCGGAGCCGTTAAAAAAACAAACATAAAAAATAAAAATAAAAACATCTGGAGCACTGCTTTTACATGAAACATCTGGGGTGGATGTCCAGGTCTAAAAACCACAATGACAATGAATAATAAGGATTTTTAAAAAATTGTCCAAATAACTTTTGTGTCAGAATAAACCAAATACATGTGCTGGGTCCAAAGCAGGCTGAGGCAGCTGTTCTGTGGCTACAAGCTAGCCATGATTTAAAAAAACAGCTGAAGCAAAATCCACCCCCATGACTCCCGAGTTGCTTGGTTTCAAATAGGTAGCAATTAAAGATTTGCATGTATTCTTATAATTTTAATCAACTTCTCTCTTACCAGCTGCAGACCAGTAAGAAAACCCCTTTATGGTTGAACATTTTAAGCGAAAACAATTTTCAAAGTAGTTCATAATTACCGGTATTCCTTTAAAAAAATTTTTTTTTATAGCTTCCACTTGTAATCCTTTCACAATAAACTACAATAACAAAAAAAAACAAAAAAACAGATGATGGGATGCTCTGAGTTGCCTTGTTTTCAGGAGTGGTAGAAAAAAAGCGTCCAGACTGAAAAAGCATCCATAGACCAAGTGCAGGTATTAAACAAAAAGCAGTCACAACAGTTACATATATTATTTGAATTCACCCATTTTACCCAGACTGAATATTCAAAAGTCACTACTCATCTGTATTTTTATATTTGTATGAGCAGATACGGCAGCCTAGTTGGCATTGCTGTATATTGATTAAAACAGACACTTTCATTTAAACTGCTGTAATTTGGAAAGAGCGGGATCTAGTGGATCCTGCACTGCTTCACGACAGGCTGCAGAGGGGTATGAACATTTCTTGGGAGTGGTTGTGACAGCAGAGCAACACATAGTGCACGCTCTGTCAATGAAAAAAAGATTGATCCATAAATCTACACTTGTGGTTAATAAATGTGCTCATGGATTCATTAGTCGTGCACAATCTGTGATTCTCACACAAATTACACCAACCAAGATCGTGGTGATGATTGTGTGTGAGCTTTTCAGAAGATTCATGAAGCTGGATTTTGAAATTGCAGTGTCTGCTTCATCTCTGGAACATTATTTTTCTTAGTTGTATAAGTCTGCAACAGTCCATCAGGCCCCTCTGTGGACCAGAACCCAAGAAGCTGTGTTGTGCTTTCATGGTCACAGCTGATGATCCCTGATTGGGTTTCCATAATGACCAAGTAAAAACAGATTTTTTTTAATACTGTTTTGCAAAATAATAAAAACAGAAAACAGTTTGCTCAGTTGCCTCCTGTATTTTAATCTTCTGAGAGTATCTACATTAAAGTCCACCTGTGGTCACTGAATTGATTATATGGGATTTGGAGGGCATACACTTCTGTAGAAAACTTCCTAGACAACAGTCACAGCAAAAACCAAACCATGAAGTCAAAGCAACTTCCTGCAGCGCTCAGAGATGAGAATGTTGCATGTCACAGATCTGAGGAAGCCTTTGAGTCTACTGAAGGTTCCTACGACTTCAGTGGTCTCCATACATCTCAGAAATGTTTGGTACAACCAGATCGAGTCCAGCAGCTGGTCACCTGGCCACACTGAGCAACGGGGTGAAGGGCCTCTGTGAGAGAGATGACCAAAAACCTGATGGTCACTCCAACTGATCGTCATAAATCCTATGTGGTAATGGGACCAAAGAAAGATGACCAGAGCTGCAGGACTCCATCAGTCTAGGTTTTTAATAGCAGAATGACTTGAACTGACGTGTATTAAAGTCCTGTGATGGACTTGCGACCTGTCCAGGGTGTGCCCACCCCTTGCACCATGACTGCTGGAGGTGGTCATTTGCTTCACATCAACTGGAAAATGAGGAAATGGATGAAGTATAGATGGTCAAATAATATAAACAAAGGTCATAATGCGGAAGTTGATGAGAGGATTGCTCCATGTTAGCTGATTGTAGACTGAAGTCTAACTTTAAGGCATCCATCCATCCATCCATCCATCCATCCATCCATCCATCCATCCATCCATCCATCCATCCATCATCTTTACTCACTTCTTCCTTTTCAGATTGTGGGGGTCACTGGTGCACATGTTCAGCTGTTGCTGTGAGAGAGATGGGGGACACCTGGACAGGTCGCAAGTCCATCACAGCACTTTAAGACAACACACCTTAAATGTTTTTTATGACTCTCAGACTGAGGAACAAGATTCTTTGGTCTGATGAAACACTGTCAGTAAACATCATGTCTGTAGGAAATTAGATTCTGCTCGTTACCAGCATCACTTTAGGCAAGGTAGTGTTAGCATCATACTGTGTGGGGGGCATGACAATGACCACAACAAGAATAGCTTTGGGGCAACTCTGTGAATGTCCCATCATGAACCCTGAGCTGTACCATCAAACATCTGTAGAGAGCTGAATCCTGTCTGAGGGTTTGTAAAAGAATGGCAGAAAATTCCCCAACCCAAAGCTTGATGCATCACACTTAGAAAGACCCAAGGCTAATATTGCTGCCAACGGTGCTTCAACTTTGAAATCTTGATGAGCCAGGAAATAAAATATGTTTAAACGATTATAAACTGCAACACAACTAAATACCACCGAGAAGAAGGTGTGAAAGCTTTCTAAATGATCTGTAGCATGTTTGCTCAGTGGAAACATTAGCTAAAATAGCAGTATAGTTTAATGCCAAGAAAGAGCACCACAGATGCAATCTTGGCTTTGAGGATACTGATGAGGGTCAGAAAGAACTCCATTGTGTCTTTGTGGATTTAGAAAAAGCATATAACAGAGTCCCAAGAGAGGAGGTGTGGTATTGTATGAATTCTTGAGTGACAGAGAAGTATGTTAGACTGGTACAGGACATGTATGAGGACAGCAGGACAGTGGTGAGATGTGCTGTAGGAGTGACAGATAGCTTCAATGTGGAGGTGGGAGTGCATCAAGGATCGGCTCTGAGCCCCTTCTTGTTTGCTCTGGTGATGGACCGACTAACAGATGAGGTCAGGCAGGAATCCCCATGGACTATGATGTTTGCAGATGACATTGTGATATGTGGTGAGAACAGGGAACAGGTGGAAGAGAACTTGGAGAGGTGGAGGTATGCACTTGAAAGAAGAGGAATGAAAGTCAGCCGTAGTAAGACAGAGTACATGTGTGTGAATGAGAGGGAGGCCAGTGGAACAGTGAGGCTACAAGGAGCAGAGGTCACAAAGGTGCAGGACTTCAAGTACTTGGGGTCCACTGTCCAGGAAAATGGGGAATGTGGTAAAGAGGTGAAGAAGAGAGTCCAGGCAGGATGGAGTGGATGGAGAAAAGTTTCAGGAGTGATTTGTGACAAAAAGGTGTCAGCAAAGGTCAAAGGAAAAGTTTACAAGACAGTGGTGAGACCAGCTATGTTGTATGGTCTGGAGACAGAGACATGGACAAAAAGACAGGAGAAAGAACTGGAAGTAGCAGAAATGAAGATGCTGAGGTTCTCCTTAGGAGTGACAAGGATGGATAAGATCAGGAATGAGATCATCAGAGGTACAGCACATGTTGAACAACTGGGAGATAAAGTTAGAGAGGCCAGACTGAGATGGTTTGGACATGTCCAGAGGAGGGACAGTGGGTATATTGGTAGAAGGATGTTAGAAATGCAGCTGCCAGGAAAAAGACAAAGAGGAGATATATGGATGCAGTTAGAGAGGACATGAAGGTAGAGGGAGTGAGGACAGAGGATGCAGAGGACAGAGTGAGATGGCGGAGGATGACTCGCTGTGGAGATCACTGAAGAGGGAAAAGCCGAAAGAAAAATAAGAAAGAAGAAGAAGTATGCAAAAACTACCAGTTAGTACCATGTTTGTGGCACCAGCTACATTATAAAACACAAAAAATACTAATTTGCACCACATCACATTTTACTGAACCAGTACTGTACTGGAAAAATAAACCCTCCATTACACATCTTTCAAACCAAGCTTACACACTGTGTGTGTGTGTGTTTGTGTGTGTGTGTTCCAGTTTGCGGAAAGCGATATAAGAACCGCCCAGGCCTGAGTTACCATTACACTCACACACACCTGGCTGATGAAGAGGGTGAAGAAGACTCAGAGCGACACACGCTGCCCTTCCAGCGCAAGAGCAACCACAAACGTGAGTCGACTTTCTGATTCATCGTCCATGTGAATCCACGTCGAGACAAGTGAATGAATAGAAAATGAAATACGGGGATTAGGTAGGAATTTTCAGAGTAATCTCAACAATTTATCATGATCTTTACATCATGAACTATTGATTGTCTGCTATAAGTACACATTGATACAGCGCTGACCGAGGAAGGTCCAGAGGGGTTTGATTCTTATAGTTTAAAGGATTTGTTTAGCTTTCTCTGAATCCTCATTCAGAACCTCATTTGACCTGAACTGAACAAGTGTAGGATTATTACGTAAAGCACATCATGTGATTATATTGCACCAGATGGGCGCCTCTGTATAGAAAACGATAAAAATGTTCTATTGAAGTCATCGTAAAACACAGTGCAACAATATTTTTAACCACCAATTCAAACATGAATGTTTAAAAACAACTGTCAGAATGATTCTGAGATGTGTGTGTGTGTGTG
>JBBPBX010066856.1:0-19561 GCA_038048925.1 Garcialebias charrua
ACTGTATGTGGTATCGGAACTGGTCTTTTTGTATTTGAGCCACTCCGCTCGTTGTGGTCTTTAATTGTCCTATAATCTGACTTCAGTTTCTTTAGCTTATCCCGGCACTGCCTTTAAGTCCGGGTGTAGCCATGCTGTGCCATCATCTCCATTATCTCTCAATAAATGCGCTCATTTCTTGTGACGTCGTCCGTCAACACGAGGTAGTGGAGGTTCAAACATTGTTTGCGGTTTTGCTGGGTGAGTCATCAAGTGATGTAGCTTCGCAAGAAAATCAATGGCTGCTGTCTGCTTGCATTAAAATTGGTCCCTCGGAGCAGCCCGCTTGAAACCACGAAAAAGGTGGCCCCATAAACCAAGCTGAGTGGGGTGAATACAGACAGTGGAGAGGCCCTTAACTGGTGCCGTGTCGTGTAGAGCCAAGTTGAGACAGTGGCAAAGTGACAATAATGTTCAATCTTTTTTGTAATATAGACATACAAAATACAGAGTACAACTTTAAAATCAGTTGGTATGTTGAAAATATTTGAGTTTTTATTAATCCAGAATTTAGGTACAACAAATTTTCTTACATACTTAGTCTGTTGTTTTGATTAACTTTACGATATGTATGTAAGTATACATGTATAAAATAAGATTTTTCTACTGTGCTGCTTCATGCCTATGAGTTATTTCAAATGTCCCCCCCATGTGGGTTCTCATGTGCCTGCTTAAACTACCCATTCTGGTAAACCTTTGTTCACACAAATGACAACAAAATGGCTTCTCTCCTGTGTGGGTTATCATATGATTCTTTAAAATGCTGGTTCGAGAAAATCGTTGTTCACACAGATCACAGGAAAAGGGCTTCTGACCTGTGTGGGTTATCATGTGTTTCTTTAAATTTCCCTTTTCAGAAAACCTTTGTTCACACAGATCACAACAAAATGGCTTCTCTCCTGTGTGGGTTATCATGTGTTTCTTTAAATTTCCCTTTTCAGAAAACCTTTGTTCACACAGATCACAACAAAATGGCTTCTCTCCTGTGTGGGTTATCGTGTGTTTCTTTAAAGTGCCCTTCTCAGAAAACCTTCGTTCAGACAGATCACAACAAAATGACTTCTGTCCTGTGTGTTTAATCAAGTGTGTTTTTAAATGGCTCTTTCTGGTAAAGCTTTGTTCACACAAATCACAACAAAATGGCCTCTCTCCTGTGTGGGTTATCAAATGATTCTTTAAAATGCTGGTTCGAGAAAATCGTTGTTCACACAGATCACAAGAAAAGGGCTTCTGACCTGTGTGGGTTATCATGTGCCTGCTTAAACTACCCATTCTGGTAAACCTTTGTTCACACAAATCACAACAAAATGGCTTCTCTCCTGTGTGGGTTATCATATGATTCTTTAAAATGCTGGTTCGAGAAAATCTTTGTTCACACAGATCACAAGAAAATGGCTTCTGACCTGTGTGGGTTATCATGTGTTTCTTTAAATTTCCCTTTTCAGAAAACCTTTGTTCACACAGATCACAACAAAATGGCTTCTCTCCTGTGTGGGTTATCATGTGTGCACTTAAGTGGCCTTTTAGGGCAAACTTTTGTTTACAAAGATAACAAGAAAGGGGCTTCTGACCTGTGTGTTTAATCATGTGTGTTTTTAAAAGGCTCTTTCTGGTAAAGCTTCGTTCACACAAATCACAACAAAATGGCCTCTCTCCAGTGTGGGTTATCATGTGTGATTTTAAATGGCCCTTTCTGGTAAACATTTTTTTACACAGATCACAACAAAATGGCTTCTGTCCATTTTTGTCCACAGCATTTCCATCTAACTCGGGGATGCTGCTGGGAAAAGACTCCCAGTCTTTATCAGTGTCTTCAGTTTTTGACCTACAGTCTGACAAGTGTTTCTCGTGAGAGTCAGGATTATTCACATCATCATCCTCACTGACTTCAGTTTCTGATGAGTCAGAATTGTCTTCACAAGTATTTAGATCTGGATTTTTTGTAGTTCCTGCTCCTCCACAGGACCCTCCACCAGTTGCTGATTCTATGTGGTCAACTGAGCTTCTGGTCAGAAGAGCTCTGACTTCATCTTGGTGTTGATGAAGCTGTGAGAACAGAGGTTTCTCTTCATCATCCTCACTCTTCAAAGGAACTGTAGTGAATGAAAAGCTGGTGACATTTGTTTCTTCCTTCACATTGAGTGGCTCCTCCCCCAGACCGATCCACTGTTCCTCCTCTTCCTCTTTTATGTGGAGGCAATTTACTTCCTGCTGGTCCACATCAGGCCACTGTTCTTCAGGAGCTTCTTCTTTAATCAGCACTGACTTCTGAACATCTGCAGGAACCACTGGAACACATGTAAAATACAGTAAGGAGAACTTTAGCTTTATATTCAATGACATAATTTGTTTTACTGCTCAGTTTAATGAGATTTTTATTTATAATTAAGTTCCAGTGCTAAACCAGAGCCAGAGCTCTTAGCATTTCCCTACATGGTGAGATCTGGATTTAAAGGGATTCATTTCATTAATTAATTAATTTATTTATTTCTACAGCACTTTACACAACCTGATGGTGACCAAAGTGCTTAACAAAAAACAGTAATTAAAACGACAAGTAAAAAAAGCAAGAAAAACAAAACATAATAAAAAGAAAACCAGAAATGTCAACACATATTTAAGTATTAAAAGCCTGTTGAAATAAAAAAAGTCTTAAGCTTCGATTTAAAAGGGCCAAGTTCAGTAATCTGACGTAGATCAAGTGGGAGCTTATTCCAGAGTTGAGGTATGGCCGCAGAAAAGACACTGTCACCCCAGTGTTAATATTTTGTCCTTGGAACAGAGAGCAGGAGCTGCAACTACCCGAGCTGCATGGTGCTTGGACTGCCAGTACCCATCAGCTGCTTCCAGGGTCCCACAGGCCAAAAAAGGTGCGATAGGACTCCTTTTTCAGCCTGACAGCATCCCTCATCGCTGGTGTCCACCACAGAGTTCGAGGGTTACCGCCATGATAGGCACCAACAACCTTGCGGCCACATGTCAGATAAGCCACCTCGACAATAGAGGCGCGGAACATGGCCCACTCAGACTTAATGTCCCCCACCTTCCCCGGAACATGTTCGAAGCTCTCCCGGAGGTGGGAGTTAAAGCTCCATCTCATGGGAGACTCTGCCAGACGTTCCCAGCAAACCCTCACAATACTTTTGTATCTGCCAGCTCTGACTGGCATCCTCCCCACCATCTGAGCCAACTCACCACCAGGTAGTGGTCAGTAGACAGCTCCGCCCCTCTCTTCACCCGAGTGTCCAAGACATGCAGTCGCATATCAGATGAGACAACAACAAAGTCAATCATTGAACTGTGGCCTAGGGTGTCCTGGTGCCAAGAGCACATATGGACCCCATTATGCTTGAACATGGTGTTCGTTATGGACAATCCATGACGAGCACAGAAGTCCAATAACAGAACACCACTCGGGTTCAGATCAGGGGGGCACTCCTCCCAACCACACCCCTTCAGGTCTCACTGTCATTAGCCATGTGAGCGTTGAAGTCCCCCAGCAGAACAAGGGCGTCCCCAGGAGGTGCACTCTCCAGTACCCACTCCAAGAACAACTCCAAAAAGTGTGGGTAATCTGAACTGCCGTTTGGCGTATAAGCACAAACAACAGTCAGAACCCGTCCCCCTCACAAATAGGCGGAGGGAGGCTACCATCTCATTCACCGGGGTGAACCCCAAAGTACAGGCACCAAGATGGGGGAAACAAGTATGCCCATTCCTGCTCTGGGCCTCTCATCAGGGGCACCTCCTGAATGGAAGAGTGTCCAACTCTTCTCAAGGAAACTGGTTCCAGAGCCAGAGCCATGCGTCGAAGTGAGTCTGATTATTTCTAGCCGGAACCTCTCAACCTCACACATCAGCTCAGGTTCCTTCCCCACCAGAGAGGTGACATTCTACATCCCAATTGCCAGCTTCTGTAGCCAAGGATCAGACCGCCAAGGCCCCCGCCCTCAGCCACCACCTGTCCCACATTACACCGGACCCCTTTGGCCCCTCCCACAGGTGGTGAACCCATGGGAAGGGGGACCCATGTATTCTCTTTGGGCTGTGCCCGGCCGAGTTCCATGGGTAAAAGCCCGGCCACCAGGCACTCACCAGCGTGTCCCACGTCCAGGCCCAGCTCCAGAGTGGGACCCCGATGATCCACGTCTGGGCGATGGAACATTGGTTCCATCAATTTTAATCACCATAGGGGTCTTTTGGGCTGCACTTTGTCTGTTCCCTCACCTAGGACCTGTCTGCCTTGGGTGACCTTACTAGAGGGGGGCATGAAGTTCCCTTAAGAGACTATAACAAGACCTTCTTTTGACAAAAAACTNGCACTTTGTCTGTGCCCTCCCCTAGGAACTGTCTGCCTTGGGTGACCTTACTAGAGGGGGCATGAAGCCCCCGACAGCATAGCTCCTAGGATCATTGGGACACTCAAACCCCTCCACCACAGTAAGGTGGCAGCCCAGAGAGGGGTCATTTAGTGCTTAGACTAAATATATTTTAGTGAATTCTACCTTTGAGTGCTTTGAGCCCAAACATGCTTTTTAAGCTTGGTGAGCTAGAGCAAATTATTCATCACTCATGAACTACATGAGAAACGTCAGAATACATCCTGCCCAGAAATAGTGATCAATATCCATTTTCACTTAGGATCAAGAGGACTTAGTCATACCTACCGGTACACAGAGTGGTGGAGAAAGTACTACAACATTGTACTTAAGTAAAAGTACAAATAAACAGACAAAAATGTACTCTAATAAAAGTACTGTAGAAGTAAATGGTAAATGGAGCTTTAGCGCCTTCCAACCCCCTATGAGGGGCCCCAAAGCGCTTTACAATACCAACCATCCACCCATTCATGCACACATTCATATACCGGTAGCGGTAGGCTGCCATGCAAGGTGCCATCCAGTCCTACCAGGAGCAACTCAGGGTCTTGCCCAGGGACACAATGACACATGGTGTGGGAAACCAGGATTCAAACCTCCAACCTTCCGATCGGGGGACGACTGCCATTACCACTACACCACAGCTGCCCACATTAATTACAGTACACAAGTATGTAAGTACACATTAATGTTTTTACATAAGTAAAAGTAAGTAAGTACTTGCTTAAAAATACTTAAAGTATTAAAAATACAAGTACATACTGAATTATTACGTCATACAATGGTCTACAATACCATTAAGTGTGGGAGTGGTGGCGCAGAGGTTAAGAAGGTGAGCTTGTGATCGGAAGATCTCCGGTTCAAGCCCCGGTACCGAGAACATCAAAGAATTTGGGTGGGATAGGTGACGCAGTCACACCTGTCTCCACCCTCATCTGCCCCACTCTGGGCCCTTGAGCAAGGCCCTTAACCCACACCATCTGCAACACCAAGAACCCTAGATATCAGCTCTCTGCTCCACACAGAGAGCTGTGGTAGCTCTGTGGTCTGTGGTTGTGTCAGGAAGGGCATCCGGCATAAAAACAATTGCCAAGTCTTCATGTGACTAGTTTGCTGTGGTGACCCCTGACAACGGGAGAGGCCGAAAGAAGAAGAAGTATCTACTGTATGTATATTTTCTGTTGTACATTAATAGTGTTTAGCCATGTTAATTAACAATGCTGCAGATAATACAGTATTTTCTGGACTATAGGTCGCACCTTTATATTAGTCGCTTTGTCCAATTATTGTCAATAAATTTGAAAAATCCATAAACAGGTCGCACCTTTATATAGGTCGCACCTACGTGTGGGATTTCCAAGTAGACACGCCCCTATGGAGGCAGCCAGAGCAGTACGACAGCTTACTACTGGATGTGTATTTTTCACATTGTTTTTTTTGTTAATTTCTAATTAATTGCAATGGTTACTTCGTGTTGGGTCAGTGGGTGTTCCAGTCGGGTAGACGTTTGGGCAACGCGCAGGTTTCACTTAATCCAAAAAAAAGTAAACGTGAAGGATTTATCTCTTCGGTGAAGCTGAGCCAGCTGAGCAGCCCCATCTCTCTGACTGCTCGAATCTGCTCTGAAGACGTGCTTTTGTCCGGTAAACAAAATATTCTACATAAATCATTTTGTGAAACAATGTCAGAACATTAGAGTAGAACTGTCTGTGTGTTGGAGCTGTTTTTTTAAATTTATTATTATTTAGCAGCACCGTCTTGTTGTGTGTAGCTTAGCATGTCGCTAACGCGACAAAGGCCTCTTCATGCCTGGACCACGGTCTCGCCCCAGACCGCCCCAGTGGGGGAAGGAGGACGGGAGCCAAGTCGTGCGGGCGACGCGTCTGTCCCATGGGACGTGCCCCCGCGGCCGCAACGGATCCACGCCGTCCGACCTATCTGAGCTAGCCGCGAGCCTCAGGTAGGTTGGACCCTCCGCTCTGGATGCTAACGCGACATGCTAACTTCCAACACGGTAACACTCAAAGTGCTGGTTCTGGTCCGTGTTGAGCCTGGACTTTTTTTGGCTGTGTGTTATTTTAGTTAAACCTTTATTTAGCTGGTTAGATATGATTGAGACAGTTTACACATCTTTTTTGGATTTAAAGCTGTGAAGCACTGCACTGTGAAGCCGGTGTGCACTCCTCGTAGTAATTAAATAATTAATGATATCAGAGTAACTACTTGGTGACACGTTAGCCGCTTCGTCTGCCATGATTTCTTTCTCCAACTCATTCAACTCCGACCACTGCCATTTTGCTCTTGTGCCTTGGTGAAGCTAGTAATGTATTTAGCTGTGGTAGTTCAGTCTGTTTGTCCGCCATTTCTGCCTATAGGGGTGGCGAAAAACCCGGTATTGCGCAATACTCGCCACGTGTGTGGGAACTATGTATTCCAGTGGTGGGCACCAGCCCGCTAGAGCCCGCTAAAGCGCTAATAGCGGACCTAAACAATATGTTAGCGCTATAGCGGATTGACTAACTTTTATAATTCATAAGCGGATTTGCGCTATTTTTATTTAAAATGCAGTACCGCTAATAACTAATTATCTATCAGTAAAAACGAAAAAACGTATTTACGGGCTGTTAAATCAACCGGACGACTGCTCACGGACCACATCCGGTCAGCGCCGGATGTGTGGTCCGTGAAAAAAAAGCGGTGCCCGCCCTAAGGGGCCCTATTGGCTAGAGAGAGCGCTCTCTCTATATAGCAGTTAGCAGCCAGTGTGTTACTCTGCAGCCTTATTGCTTGTTTTCGAAGAGTCAGACGAAGAGTTTTTAACATGGAGGGTGAACTTATGGATGTTTCTCAGCGGCCTACGCGACGCGTCAGCGCCTCATTTGCCCTGCTCAAAATGGCGGCCGGCCACAGAAGCGAGCCCACACGAAGGACTTTACAAGAAAACACGGTAAAAACAATTATTTCTTTGCTGAGAAAAAACATATTTCTTAGCTGACTTTATAGCACAAGGGTTCCTGAGCTTAACCGTTTCACGAAATGGTCAAATCTGTTGGATTTAAAAAAGTAGTTCGCCATCAAATCTGCTTGCTACCAAGTGTTAAATTGAACTAGTGCTTTAAAAATTAGCTTCCGCTAGTTCTATTGTCGTAATTAGCTCCGCCCTTTAGCTCCGCTTATTGGATATCTCTCCCGCGCGTCAGCGCCTCACTGAAAACCTTTTAGTTCATGCCCACCTACCGGATGGGCCCACCCCTCGGGTCGATATTACCCGTCGACCCTGGTGATTATTCCTCTTTCATCATTCAGCCTTCACTAGTGAACCTTCGTCAATTCTAAGATTCATCACTTCAATCAAGATGGCAAGAACTTGTCCTAAATGCAAGCGGGACCTGATTTTCAGCTTCGACAAGCACGAAGTCTGCGAAAGTTGCCTGGGAGCCGAACATGCGGTCCCGGACAACGAGTGCCCCCTCTGCGCCATGCTGCCGATAAGCGAGCGGGAGCGGCGCGTAGAGCTGTTCAGTCCCATCAGAGACGACGAGTGGACTCTCCGCGACCGGACGCCACTGGACAGACCCACAGACCTTGAGCCGAGCCCAAGACAAGCGGTCGAGACGGACCGCGGGGAAGTGAGTGACGTGCAAAGCGCCACTCCCTCCCTCCTGGAGAGCGAGGCTTCGGACGAGGACCGTATGAGCGAATGCTCGGAGGTCCCCTCCCAGCCTCGCGGCGGACACCTCTCTCCCAACGACGGGTTCCCTGATGCAAGACCTGCCCACCATCATCCTCGGGGCGGCCACGCTGAATGGCCTGTCCGTGCCAACCTCTTCTCCGCCTAGGCCGAACGACCTAGCGGGCTTGAGGTAAGGCACCACGTCGCAACAACGTCCAGACCCAGTCTGGCCTCGCTTCCCGGCAGTGACGACACTCTGGAACGAGGCTGCTGCATCGCCCGCAAAAATCAAGGCCCCAGCGGCCTCCTTCGTGGGAATCACGAGAGTGGAGGGCTTCACGCACAAGGCCTTCCCATCGGTGCCCCCACTGGAGCAGAGCCTCTCAGAAGTTTTCGGGGCAAAAACCGCCAGGTCGGACCATAGGCCGATTCCCAGCGGGCGCCACGACCAGACGGTGCTACAGCTAACCGACCGCGTGCACCAGCCAGCGGCCCAGGCCGGCGCAGCTAGCAACAACACAGCGTTGCTAGAGTACCAAATATCCAAGCTGGCTGAGGACTCGAACCTGCCAGAGGAGACGGTAAGCACGATGGGGAAGGCGGCGGACGTCATTTTAAACCTCAGCGCCGTATCCACGGTCTGCTGGTCGCGCACGACGTTCCTGCTCCAGATGGTGCACCGCACGACGTGGCTAAAGCACGCGCCATCCATGCCCGACCGGCTACAAAAAGAACTTTTAGAGGGACCGGTGTCGGCGGAGGAACTTTTTGGTTCCAACCTGAAGGAGCTGGTGGAGAAATTCAAGAAGGACGAAGTTGCCGAGACGGTGCACAGCTTCATGTCCTCCCGCCCGCCAGCTCGACACTCGGATGGTTGGAGGGACCGCCGGGACCAGAGACAGCAATACAGACAATCCACGGCAGCAGCAGCGGACTCTCGCCCACCCCAGCAGCCAGCTCCATACAAGAAGAAGCAGCAGCAACAGCGGCCATGGGACGAGGCCCAACACGTTCCACGAGGCCGCGTGTACCAGGCCCGCAGCGGACACCAGGCCTGAGGTGGTCAAAAGCAGCAGCAGCAGCCCTACAATCGACCGCCATCAAATAAATGACTCGTTGCGGGGAACGTGTGTGATGAGGTAAAATAAAATAACAAAATGTTCAAAGATGTTTTCTCTTATGTTTCGGGCTTGTCTGTGGGGCCGAATAACCCCACAGCCGCACGTGCACACATGCTTCCCACCACAGACAGACTAGCCTACGGCAGTCGGGTGTCCACGAGTAAAAACAGCTCAAACAAGGTAACAATAAATAAATGTTTTCATGTTTGGTGAACCTGTTAATGTGCAGTCAGTGCCGGGTAAAAAACCCCGCCCGCTACCTCTCATAAAATCATCTTAAATTGTGGTCCAAACAATTTAAGATGCGCGAGCTTCATCCACAACAACGCTTATGCGTCTAAGTGGGCAGCTCTTCAGCTTTTTCATCGTGTCACGAGGAGTTTGGTTACAAGACGTTATTCAATCATCCTCTGATGAAACGTTTCCTGTAGAGCGTTAAGACGCCGTAGACTCACGAAGTGTGACCTCACCCCACAGTGAGACTTGACCTTGGTTCTGGGCGCTTTAGCTAAAGCTCCCTTCAAACCGCTAGAGGAGGTGGCAATGAAGTTTGTCCATTAAAACCGCTCTGCTATTAGCACTCACGTCTCCAAAGGGTGAGTGACCTATGTGCATTTTCTGTGGCTCCCTCTTGTTTACAAAATAAACCTGATGGCAGCTCTGCGACTTTGAGGCCTAACACGGCTTTCATACCAAAGTCTATCACCAGCAGTGTTAGATCACGGACAATAACACTGAGTGGGTTCCATCTCCCTCCTCATACGTCAGAGGAGGAAGCTAGGTCACATTTATTGTGCCCGGTCAGAGCACAATAAATGAGAGACGTTATGTGTAGGCATGTAACGGTACTAGTGGGTGTACCGAACCGTTTCGGTACGTCACGTTCGGTTCGGTCCACCTGCGTACCATTTCGGTTATTTTTTTCACTCATTGAATGTTAATATATGCGCCGCAAAACAAAATTTCCTGGGCGCGTTTCAGCACGGAGCTATTATCGCGAAGCACGCGCAGCTCACGCTGCCTTTAGCCATTAGCTTCTCACTACGGTCTCCTGTTTGGGAACGTTTCTTGTTAAAAGACGAGCGGCGCGCACATTCAGCGCTGTGTGTGTGGACTGTTGTTTCATGAAGAGACTGGCTCTGCAGCAGACAGCACGTCTCTCGTGAACGCGCTTGAAACTACGTCATCGGAATGTGAACGAGCAGCTTGCAACAGCGCTAACAGCAGCAGCTCCATTTAAACTACTTTTATCAGGTAAATATATCAGTCCAGAGCAATAACACAAACTGTGAGTTTTTAAATATCGGAATCAAAGTCTGAATGTTGTTATTATGCGCAGGCTTTAAAGTTATTGATCCTCACTACGAACACCCATCACTCAAAAAGTGCAGAACTTTATAAAAAACTAAAACTGACAAGCCCTGGAGCAAAGCCCTGCCCTGATGATGAGTGAGAGATTCAACCGTTCAAAAAGAGGTATTCTTTTATTATTATTATCTGTGGAATGTTCTGGAAAGTGATGTTAAAAATGCAAAATCAATGTATACATTTAAGAAAAAGGTCAAAAAGGACTTGCTCACAAACTATATATGATGTAGCTTAGATGGCCGCGCTCAGTGCAGCCGCAGCTTCACGAGTTCCCGGATCATCTCTAGTTTTTAGTAATTTTAATAGTGTTTTTGTACCTGACTCTGCGCGTTTTTTGCGGGTGAATTACAGCCGAACTGAACTGTTAAGAATCGGAGCGGATTTACCACAGGGCACAGCTGAAATCAGCAACGAACTCAAATCAGAGCTCGGAAGATTGGAGCTGCTAAGAACGTCCTTCTGGAAACAGATGCGATCCAGGGGAAAGAAAAGAAAGCGATGCTCTCGTGAAAAGAAGAGAGGTTGTCGTGCAGGAATTATGACGAGAATGCGGGCAGACGCTAAAACCGGTAAACCCCCGATGCCGGCTCTTTTTCTGTCTAACGTGCGCTCGCTCGACAACAAGATGGATCTACTTCGTTTGAGGGTAACCACGTCGGAGGAGATGAGAAGATGTTCTGTGCTTTGTCTTACGGAAACGTGGATTTCTGAAGACACTCCTGACTCTGTTTACGAGCTGGACGAAAGGCTATTTTTCAGAACAGACCGGTGCATCGAGACTACGGGGAAAACGCGAGGTGGCGGTGTTTGTATTTACGTACACAAAGATTGGTGCACGAACTGTGCTGTGATAAAAAGAGCTTGTTCAGCTGCCGTGGAGTTGATCACAGTTAGGTGTCGCCCGCACTACATGCCACGTGACTATTCTGTAATTCTAATCAGCGTTATTTACATAGCCCCTGATGCTAATGCTAATGACGCCCAGGGAGAGATTCATGACTTACTCACCTCGCTGCAGTGTAAATATCCTGAGGGGCTTTTCATTGTTTGCGGGGACGTCAATCACGTTGATCTTCAGATGTCCCTCCCAGCCTTCAATAAGAACGTCTTCGCAGCTACGAGAGGAGATAAAACACTCGACCAAGTCTTTACAAATGTAAAGGGGGCATACACGGCGAAGACACGCCCAGCGCTCGGAGCTTCAGACCACGAGTCTCTGATCCTGGCGCCAAGAGAACTCCCTCCACTCAGGCGGTCCAAGCCGGAACAAAGACAAATAACAATCTGGCCTCAAGATAGTTCCCCCTTGTTGAGAGACTGTTTTGAGAGGACAAACTGGTCTGTTTTCAGGGAAGCAGCTACTGATGGAAGTTCAGTGGACATGGAACTGTATGCTTCCTCAGTCCTGGGTTACATCAGTACATGCTCTGAGAATGTATCCATAAAAAAATATGTGAAATCCTACCCAAACCGGAAACCCTGGTTAAATAGAGAAGTTCACGCCTTGTTAGCAGCCAGAGACACTGCATTCAAGTCAGGAGATAAAGTGGAGCTGAGGAAAAGCAGGAATGAACTGAAGGATGGCATTAAGAAGGCCAAGGCCACGTATGCACAGAGGATCGAGGGACAGTTCACCTCACAAGACCCACGGAGCATGTGGAAGGGTATTAAATGCATAACAGATTACAAAGGCAAAAACAAACAATGCCCCAGGGACCCATCTCTGCCTGATGCCCTCAATAAGTTTTATGCACGTTTTGATGATCCAAACAGACCTGCTAGCACCAGACTCACCTCATCACCAGATGAAGAGCATCTCAGGGTGTCCGCAGCAGAAGTGAGAGGCAGTCTCAGAAAGATTAATCCTCATAAAGCAACCGGACCAGACAACATCCCAGGGAAAGTTCTGAAGGAATGTGCGGACCAGCTCTGTGAGGTGCTGGCTGACATCTTCACCACCTCACTTGCACTGGAGTTAGTTCCCACCTGCCTGAAGACCGCGACCATCATCCCAGTCCCAAAGAGCTCCACAGTGACTGGTCTGAATGACTATAGACCGGTGGCCCTCACCCCGATAGTCGCTAAATGCTTTGAGAAACTGGTCATGTCCCACATCAAGGCAACCGTCAACATCAATGAGGACCCTCATCAATACGCATACCGTGAGAACCGATCAACAGAGGACGCCATTTCTTCCGTGGTCCACACTGCTCTCACCCACCTGGATCAGAAAGACTCATACGTGCGTCTGCTCTTTGTGGACTTCACATCTGCCTTCAACACCATGATCCCCCAAACTCTGATAGACAAACTATCTACACTTGGACTAAGCCCCTCTATTTGTAACTGGGTACTAGACTTCTTAACAGACAGACCACAGTCCGTGAAGATCCACAACTTCTCCTCCTCCACCATAACCCTTAGCACTGGCTCTCCTCAGGGATGTGTGCTGAGCCCCCTTCTGTTCACTCTGCTCACATATGATTGTACAGCCACACTTCCAGGCTGTCATATTGTTAAGTTTGCAGATGATACAGCGGTGGTGGGATGCATTACAAACAATGATGAGTCCAGCTACAGACAGGAGGTGGAACACCTGGAGAGCTGGTGCAAAGAGAACAATCTTCACATGAATGTGAAGAAGACAAAGGAGATGATTGTGGACTTCAGAAGGAACAAACACAACCATGCCCCACTGAAAATAGGTGGGTCTGCAGTGGAAGTGGTCTCCAGCTACAAATACTTGGGTGTACACATGAATGATAACCTCAGCTGGAGCAACAACACCACCAGCCTGATCAAGAAAGGTCATCAGAGACTCTACTTCCTCAGACGGCTGAGACGAGCTGGTCTGAGCAGCCCAGTCCTCACCTCCTTCTACAGGTGTGCAGTGGAGAGCATCCTGTGCTCCAGCATCAACGTGTGGCATGGAGGCTGCACAGTTGAAGAGAGGAAAGCTCTGCAGAGAGTGGTGAAGGCTGCACAGAAGTCTGTTGGAGTCAGTCTCCCCACCATCACAGACATTTACACCTCCAGATGCAGGAAAAGAGCCACCTGCATCATGAAAGACCTCACTCACCCAGCACACTCACTCTTTGCCCCACTCCCCTCAGGACGGAGGTTGAGGAGCATCAAATGTAGAACCACTAGACTGAGGAACAGCTTCTACCCTGAGGCTGTTAGACTCATGAATAAATAAAAATAAAATAAAAAATAAACACTGCAAAATATCACATCATGCTGATGCTGATCTGTTTTCTTGTTGCTGTATTCATCTGTGACCATCTGCTCATACAAACTCATGTTCGTGCTGCTGTTTATTCCCACTATATTAGGCTTAGTGTATTACTAGTTGATGCTTTTCTTAGTTAGTTCTAGATGTTATTACTGTTTTTCTCTTTCATTGTTGTTGGATGTAACTGGGACCTCGTGTACATAATCTCGTTTTCATCTCATGTACCACATGCGGTGCAAATGACAATAAAGACTCTCTGACTCTCTCTGACTCTTAGTGTGTTTGTGTATTACAGTTAGAAAAATTAAGTAGTTATTCATTTTGTGATGTAGTTTGTGTATTACAGTTAGAAAAATTAAGTAGAGTTATTCATTTTGTGATGTAGTTTGAAGGTTATCATTGTTTGAACAAACTGTGAAATAAGGGGCAGATATAATAAGATTTCATCTTCTTTCTGCTCATTTCATTTTATCCTACTTGTATTCTTGTATCTGATGAAACTGTTTTGTATTGTTCTTTTAAAATGAATGAATAAACATCAAATCAAATCAAAATTATCTAAATAATCTTTTTTATTCAAAATCATAATCTTATTAACTTTTTTTTATTTTTTTTATTGTGTTTTATTTCCAGTCTGGGACAGACATCCACCAGAGATCACCTGCAGCTAAGAAGTGTGTGATGATGACTGAACTGAACTTTTCCATGCACCTGTCCCACCAAGAAGAAGTTGTGAGTACAGTAATGAGGACAAATACAGCCACACTGATGCTACTGGACAAAAACTTGATTAGTTAGATTGTAAACAGTCTGTTGCTGCTTATTGTTCTGACTGTTATTGTATTTATTAAGATTTTTTATTATTGTTAAAATAGTTTTATTGTAGAGTGCTGTTTATTTAAAATATCATCCAAATGGGTCACTTTTATTTATTACTACCGGTACAATACTGTACAGTACAAACGTATTTTTGGCATATTTTCAAAAGAAACATTTTGTAAGTCTTTATTTTGTCCTTTTTTTTTTGTACCGAAAATAAACCGAACCGAGCCCTCCTTGTAGTTGAACCGAACCGAAATGTGATTTTAGCGTACCGTTACACCCCTAGTTATGTGGCACGCACAGCGGGTGTGTGTCACTCTCACAATCTGTTTGTCCACTATAGGGACGATTCAGCTGAACGCGCTCCGTCCTCGCAGCGCCTCTCTCACTGGCTGTGTGAAGCCATAACAGAGGCCTACAAAGCTGTTGGAAAAGAACCTCCTACGACTCTGCGGGCACATTCTACGCGAGCGATGGTTTCCTCCACAGCTCTGCATGGTGGGATGTCAGTCAGCGACATCCGTTTAGCGGTAGCGTGGAGCTCGCCCTGTTCTTTCATCCGTTTCTATCTACGAGATGTTTCTACTTTTTCTATGACTCATTCAGTACTGGGAGTCCTGGATAAATAGTCGGAGAATACCTCCTTATGTGTTTGGTTATCCCACACCTGCTTAATGGAAGTCAGGAAGTGGAAAATGTTCACCATCAGTATCAGAGATTGTTTACTGTGGTTTTTTGAATGTTGTTCTAACTGTTCTCTGTACATAGTTCATGTAACAGTTCAGTTTTTACTCTATTGAAGGGTGGCAGCCAGAGAGTGTTCCTCTCTCTGACAAGGTTGCAAGCAAAAACAAACACAATATCAATGTTGATGCATGCTGCACAGCAGCAGGGCATGCCTGGAGGCTGCATCAGAGGCCTGCAGGCCCTTCCTCCAGCCCACCACCTGCCCTTCCTCAATGCTCCCAGATACAGGGTATGTTATGCATGAGGAAGGATGTGCTTAATTGTGATTGGGTGAGCAGATGCTCCACATTGGTTAGGATCCAGTGTGGCATGAACCATATCCTGCTACGCCCTTTATTCCAATAAGCGGAGCTAAAGGGCGGAGCTAATTACGACAATAGAACGTTGGTTACGTATTGTAACCCCAGATTCTATGAGTAATTAGCAGAGCCCTTTAGCTATTGGGCCACCCTGTACCCCAAATGGCTGAATGATTTAGCTATTTTGGAGGAATAATCACCAGGGTCGACGGGTAATATCGACCCGAGGGGTGGGCCCATCCAGTAGGTGGGCGTGGACTAAAAGGTTTTCAGTGGGGCGCTGATGCGCGGGAGAGATATCCAATAAGCGGAGCTAAAGGGCTCCGCTAATTACTCATAAAATCTGGGGTTACAATACTTAACCAACGTTTTCCTAAGACATAAGCGCTTTTGAAATTGCGGAGCTGAATAAATTAATAAGCGCTTTAGAAATAGCGGAACTAATTTTTGGATTAGCGGTGCCCACCACTGATATATTCTATCGAAAGGGCTATAAAATCATCTATTTCAGTTTGTAACTTCTCATAACAAGCAATTTCATTTGTTAGCAAGCTAAGCTATAAACACAAAGGCTGTGTCTCAATTCAGGGGCTGCATCCTCATGAGGACCCAGCCTAGCTGGGCCGAGTAGGCCACGCACTCACAAGGCCGGATGGGCTGAGCGAAACTGCTGAAATGGGACAGTCTAGCCTTCAGGTTTGCCGGCCTTGAAGTGGGTGGGGCGTTCTCTTGAAGTGGGTGGGAAGTGCTTTGTGTGTGTGGAAAGAGAAGGGACGCCGCTAAAATATATTAGTTAGCTGAATACATGTATATATATTAGTGTTTCTGAGTTTACTGTTTGTTAAGAACTGATTACAAATCAGCTTATAAGGGGCGATCTGTTAAAACCCAGAGTGGACCTCCGAAACGCAAGTTGTCCATTAGCTCAGTTGGTAAATCAACTTGCGATTGGTGCAGAGATACTTTTCTCGAAGCTGGTTCGAATCTCACTCGGTACGGTTAAAACTTATTTTACGTTTGTCTTTTATTGGATAAAAAAATGAGGACTGAGATTAAAAGGAAGGAGTTTGTGAAACTCCTTCTTTTTTTTATCCAATAAAAGACAAACGTAAAATAAGTTTTAACCGTACCGAGTGAGATTCGAACCAGCTTCGAGAAAAGCATCTCTGCACCAATCGCAGGTTGATTTACCAACTGAGCTAATGGACAACTTGCGTTTCAGAGGTCCACTCTGGGTTTTAAAAGATTGCCCCTCAGAAAATCCTTGCTACGCACGTGTAAAATAATCTGATTTGTAATCAGTTCTTCAAAAACAGTAAACTCAGAAACACTAATATACTGTATATTCAGCTAACACTTTTTTTTTGTCGTTTCTGTAGTTAAATTTTAATGAGATATATTCGAGCTGAGGTTGTTTGAGATGACTAAATAAAGGTTGAATGAATATTCGCGCTGAGGTTGTTGTTAAAACGAGCTGATGACTCAACAACACGCAGCAGCCCGACACTGCACGCAGAAAGTCCCCCCCCCCGCGAAATCTCTGCTGGCGCTATGAATTCTGGGATAGCCTCCGTCTTGAAGGATTCACGAATGCATCCTTCGATTTCGGCAGGAAGTAGGCCGCATTCCTCGGCCGCATGAGGAGGAGTCTTCGAATTGGGACAGTCCTCCGCGCGGGGCAATGACGTATGCGGCCGACAAATGCGCACTCATGAGGATCAGTGTTGCCAGGTGTACGATAATTATCGTATTTGTACGATAATTTTACCCTCTGTACGATGTACGATCAATAATCCCGAAAAAGGCCAAAAATACGATAATTTGGCCATTCTGTGAACGTGTAGTTGTGATCGGTTTCCATCAGCCTGCCGCAACTGTCTGTCGGAGTTTTTTTGTGAACCCTGAAGGCGTCTTGAAATTCCAGCCAATCGTGCTTTTCTAAATGTGACAGAAGAGTGACGTATATGCAGAACAACGACCATGATTGGCTGAAAAGTCCGCTGCACCCGCCCCATGCGTTAGAAAAAGCAGAGCCGTGTGACACGGTCTGGAAGAAGTGATGAAAATGATAGAACGTTTATATAAAGTTGAACGTTAAATTATAATAAATAAATATATTAAGAAAACATGACAGGAAAACTGGGACATTATTACTGATACAGGAAGACATTTACACAACATTCATAAGGTAAGATATACAAGGAAAGCAGGAAGAAACAGGAACTTACTCGCATTAGAACAGGACACACAGACCTTAATAAATCTCTTAAAATAATTGCAAAGCATGAAACAGGACTTTTTTGTGACATGTGCACCAGCAATTTCCCTGAAACGGTTCAACATGTCTTTATGGAATGTCCAGGGTATGAAACAAAGAATGCATTTCCAAAAATAAATAAATAAAATGAATATTAAATTTACAATTAGGGATTTTTGAATGTCCAGAGGACCAGACTTAGCTTTTTTAGATTTTTCTACCTGGATTATTGAGCATGCATCAGGGTACAATTAGGGATGTTTTTAGCAGTGATATCAGTAAAGTTAAAGATCAAGTTATTATTTCCTTGAAAATACAAACTTAATAGACAGAATTTAGTTGAGTTATTAAATTAGGTCTATGGTTCCCACCAGTACTGACGCCACAAAGCTGTGAGTGCCGGTGTTATGCCGAGAAGAGCATGCCTGCCGTGGATTGCACCCCCTGTCGCGGGAACGCGCATGGGGCTCCGCCCATTGCTGAAAGTACCGCATGTTGATGAGAAAACGGATATGAATATGACTTTTGAGGCAACTTTTAAACATATCCATAATATAATCGAGTTGTTTAACTATGAATGACCTTTAAAGGTGGAGTTTTATGCTATTTAAATTTAAGAAAAAACTGTTTTGACCCCTTTATCTGATCTCGTTGGAGGCGAACGCTTTACTGTAACACTGTACACTGTCCGATGAATAATGTTTAATGTCCGAAATCATCAACTTCCAGAAAATGTTTTGTGACAGAGAGGGGAGTTGCAATTTAAGAGGAGAAGGACATTTTAAAAAACAACAACCAGGAAGAGGTTTAGTTTTGTCGGTGTGTGGAGTCAATAAAACAGTTTATCCACTAGGTGTCAGTATAACTCTTCACTAGGTTTTACATGGTGGAGTAAAAAGGTATAGAAGTGAAGATGACTTCAGATGATTTTTGTCAGATGTGACACGGCACAATAAAGTGGTGTTCAAACAACATGCTGGACTCTCTCTTGGTGTTCTTAAACGGAGCACAGCATAAACAACCTTTAAAAAACGATTTAAAAAGGAGCTTATTGCAAAATATGTTCTATATACAGTAGTGAGTGTTTTAAAGTCTATAAATGCTATTGATGATATAAATACTGTTAAAACAATTGTATATCTTTATGTTTAGTTGAAAGAACTTGTCTCCTTTTGGTATTTTGACTATTAATTGATTATAAATTCATACGTATGAAAGGGGCAGGACATAAGGACAAAGGTGGTCCAAAATCATCCAAAATTTTCTAGTTCCAACCAATAGCTAACAAAGATGGAAAATGAATCAAAACATAAAAAATTTGGGCCCAACTTACACTCTATTTATTAATTAATTTTTTATAAAAACACACAACATGATACATACAGTAGAAGAAAATAAAAAAACAGACAAAATAAAATGAAAGGCGGCAGAAGAAGAAAAAATCTTATTTTTTCTGCCCCTTATACTCCAATAAACAATTCATATAACCAACTCTTTTGATTTTCATAACTTAGTTTCAACCTACAATAAACTCTTCATACAACCAACTCACTTGATTTCCAAGAAAAGAAAAGAACAACTAAATTTATAATTTTTAATTTTATATTATATATTTTATATA